>KK117292.1:22964-68847 GCA_000611955.2 Stegodyphus mimosarum | reverse complement strand
ATATATATATATATATATAAGGAACTTCAGAACTGGATAAAAAGAAATTGTTCCAAGTATCCTTGGATTCACCAAATGTCAATCTTAAGCTCCTTTAGTGGTTTAAAAGAAAATTTAGCAAATAAGGATGACTGTCATATATTAGATATTGGGTCATGTGGCTTGCATATCCTTCATGGTACCTCTAAAGCTGGGCATATAACTACTGACTAGTATCTAAGTATGTTATTTCAGGGTTCATACGGTCCTTAAAAGTCCTTAGGTTTTTTTTAATCAATTTTTGGTCCTTAAAAGTCCTTAATTTCGGCCAAAATTGGCAGAAGATCCTTAATTTTAATCATCTGAAATTTCTGTCTGTTTTTACGACTGCCAATTTGAGTGTGAATTAGCATTTTGGAGGAATATTTTTGGCAATTCACTGACATATATGATTATCTTTTGAATGGGTTCATTGTTATAATTTGTTCTTGTTTCTAATATAAATAGTGGGATATTTGAGTTTCTAAGCAAGAAGTGAAACATAAGCATTTCGAAATTCTTTTTTTTTTTTGAGCTCTTAAACAACTTTTCGCTTTTGGCGATTTGAACTTTTTTATTTAATGGTTCTAAATTTGGTGTCTTATCAACATTTTGGCGATTTTAAGATCAGTTTTTATAGAAAATTTTTAATTCCAATATCTGGGAATTTTTCGACGATTTTTTTAATACATTGTAACATTGATAAATTTCATTAAATAATGCTAATCTATTGAAATTATATTTAAAAAATAACATTAAAATAAAATATTTTTATTTTTCGCTGTCGTATTATAAAGTTCTGTTTTAACTTATACAATATTTTGAATCTGAGAAATAAACAAGGTATAATGCTATAAAACACAATTTACGAAACAGTTCTTACTAAAAGCGAAATTGCTATGTAATTAATTAAAAATGTTTTCTGTTTAATTTTTCCGAAGTAAGAGTTTATCCCATGTAATTGTCTGAGAATATTCAGAAATCTCAGAATATGCGTCAATTTTCTCTATAAAATTTATTTTACACTTTTCCTTTTTTTCAAAATATTTCTGGCTTTTGGCTATTACAGAATTGGTAGGGATCATTTTTCTTTAGGATTTTAGACACTGCAGCTTGGAAAGTTTAGAAGGATTTGAAGGCAAGATTTATAGACCCACAATTCTAGAAAATTCCAGTAATATGTGACAAAATTAAAAATGTCTCCATGGTATTAACACATAATGGATGTATTTTACAGAAAGTTTGTGATGAATTTCTTACTTTTTTGAGAACGCCTTGAAGAACAATGAAAGCATAATATTTGAATGTTTTACTTCTGATACTAGAATCTTTTTCTCAACATGTTTATCTTTCCTTTATTTTCTCTACTTTTCATTGGACACAAGCATGGAAAATATCAGGAATGCTTCTAATCTTATCACATGGACAGGCGTTATAGAAATGTATTTTTTTATTAATAAAGAAATTGAAAATTGACAATTTTAAAGATTCATATATATGCCTTAATGCATCGTACAAAACTGGCGCTAGGCATATTTCCACCTGATGCAATCTCTGTGAATCTTAAATTCTGTTGCCTAATGCCTTTCTAAATTCTGCTTCCAGTGCCTGCTCTAAATTCTAAAAGTTATGACATTTCTAGATTTTGTTGCTCTATAACCACCCTTACCATATATATATCATATTCCTTCTGAATTTTGATATTGCTAAAGAAATAAAATTAGCAGCTTTTTCTATACATTCTAAATGCATTTAGTTTTTTTTATAATAACAGAAATCCTTAATTAAATCCAAAAATTCTAAAATGAAAAGGAAATGTGTTGAAGAAAGAGACTGAATAATGCATAAAGAAAATTATTCTTCAAAGATATGTACAATTATTATTATATAAATTACTCAGTTGTTTATGATTTCAGCCTTTAGTATAGTTTCCCATTTCTATTTCCTCATATAACAGAGTTACTGAGCCAGCTTAAATTAAAACTAAATTCTATAGTCTTTGACCACTAGTCCACATTTTTAGTTTGAATTTGACTGTTTAATTACATTACCATGAGCTGTAACTGATTTTGTTAGCATCAGAACATGCCTTTATGTTCTAAGTTCTTTTTTAAATAAAAGGCTTATTTAAACCTTTGTCTGACACTGAAGTTACTTTCAGACATAGCGATAATTTGCTTTACGTCTGTTGGGAGGTTTTGGACTATTTAACTTTTACCAGATCAGTAAACCCTCATAACTGTATTGTAGAGAGGTTGATAAGTTAGGGGATAAAGCATGCAGAAATTAGTGAGAACACTGGTTTCTGTATTGAGACAATTTTCTGATTGTTAGAAAACATGCTTAAAGAGAAAGAAATTGATTTAAATTAGCCAAAATGTCTGGGAAGGCTTCAAATTAAAAAGACGCATAAATATTTTGTTGAATTTTGTTGTTACAAAACGTGAATGTTTTGTAGCTTTTAATGTGTAGTTATCCTACTATTGTTTAAGAATCAATGTCATAAATTACATGTACTTTAAACTTTGAAATTTTGTTAGATTGTGATTTTAATAGGGCTTTTTTTAACAAATATTATTAAAAAAATAAATAAAATTTCATATTGGCTATGTAAATCCATAATGACTAAGGTTATCTAACTACCAAATTTTAATCCATAATGACTAAGGTTATCTAACTACCTAATTTAATTATTTATAACTAACTGCTTACCCTTAAAAATTACCTCTGCATATTAAAGCGATTTATTGCCTTTCATTAATCCTTACCGTGGCCACAAGATAAAACACAAAAATGTAAAAAATCACGTAACACTTATTCTTTGCATCTAGTGAGACTTAAAACAATACAAAACAACTTACCACCTGTGGTGCTTTAGTGGTTTATTGGACCTACACGAAGCTACGACACTAACTGTAACAGACAGAACCCAGCTAACTTTCAAATCTTGCCAACCGTGCCTACATCAAGCCTTTTAGGTTAGTTCTAATCAGCAGGTCTCTCTCTAGACAAGCAGCAGCAGTGACGGGACGATCTTTTATGAATCATACTGAGTATGATCTACTTCTAATTTTAATCTATGCCGCTTGACATAAAATCAACTTGCTATTTACTAAACTTCTAGAGTGAGCAAGTATGTAACAAAAATGAAGCATTAAAAAAAATCATAAAACTAACTGTTAGCAAAACATAAATAAAATGTCTCTTATTTTCTTTCAAATATGTCCAATTATTATAAATATATTTAATGCTGCTTGTTATAAAGTTGATTTTATTCTCAAACTTATTAATAATTTTGTTAATTCACGTTTAATAATTATTCATCCTACTTACGGATCTATTTTCTTTTTAGGATGGTATTACAAAAATGAAGTTCAGGCATAGATAATATTTTTAATTGAATTTATTCAGTTCCCATTTGTTCATAGGTCCTTAATTTTTTTCATTGATGGTCCTTAAAAGTACTTAATTTCTATGCGCAGAAATGTGTACGAACCCTGTATTTAAAGACATGCATAGAGTATTTGAAGATTGACCTGCTCGACGAGCAGATTAAATTGACATAACTTAATTTTACAATTTTTCATCTCTTTTTCTTATTAATCATATGGTGTGAAAACATACCTGTTGCTGAGAGAGCTATTCATATTTTTCCTCATTCGAAAAAATATATAGAATCATCCAAATTGCCAACTTTTAAATGAAATATACTTTTTGTTATTAATGAGCTGTATTTCAAATGTTGAATATATAGCCAAAATGCAGCGATTTGCGAGCGCCACCTAATGATGAATTTCCCAAAACCCACTGGACACTGGGAACGGAAATTCTTTTTGGAGGGGGGTGGCAAATATCTTTTTCCCCTGATGCTGGAGTCATATGTCCATTTCTAAAATCATTTCAGACAGCTCTATATTATGTGCCCTTTCCATAGTATGCTATTTCAGAATTTGACAAGAGGTTTACTACAAGGGGCCAAAAGCTCCTGAAAAATTGATAATAAGAGGTATTCCAGATCGACCCATTTATTGTAATGTTGTAGATGTAGATGTGGGTATTTCTGCTGATGTGAGTTTAGCTGAAAGTGGTGTACCTGATCTAAGGGTGAGAGAATTCAGTGCAGAAACCTTTTGGTTATTGCATCAGAAATAGTTAAAGAAGTTCATTTAAGTATAGCTTGGTGAAATACGTTTCTTCATTAGATCCTAAGCACATTTAATGAATTTTTATGTGAGAAAAGAATAGAGGGGTTATTGTATGAAAGTGAATGAAAAAATTCTGCAGATAGATCAAAAGTGCAGTTTAAAGACTTGATATTGTAACATTCTAGGGATTCATGAATTTGGAGTCACAGACGACAATCAAAACATGATGAAGAATCCAAGCACAACTTATTCATTAATGTTTCACATGAGAGTTCCAAAAGACATGTTTGTAATCATTCAAAAAAGTGGGATAAACATGCTGAAACAATCAGCAACACAGCCTTCCTTCAATCAGGCTGCAACAGTGAAGACTGCTTCACTTTGCCGTGAAATACAGCTCCTGACTCAGCCGATCGCTTTTGAGCTCAACACACTCAAGATACTCTTCACAATACTGTACAATATTTCTGTACACTCCTTATACAGGCAGGATTTATATAACTTTTGATCTGCCTTTGAGAGCATTCCGGGACAAATCAGTAAGAATTCGTTCTAGAATATTCTCGCTTCGTGTATGGCACATCGCCAAATGGGTGATTTTGCACCAAAACGCTTTGCAAGGAAGCTGTCTTACTGAAGCAACAATATTCAGAAGTAAGAGTGTTTAAAAGTCACATTTGTTAATTATGTTGCAGTGTGGCTTGATCTTTTTTATAAGGACTTGATTAATAATTCACATCTTAAAAAACCTTGGAGTGTTTTAAAACTAGTTCTAATTTTTATCAATGGGAATGCCACGGTAGAAAGTGTTTTCTCGGTTAATAATGATATGTTGGTGGAAAACCTTCGGGAAAATTCTTTAACAGAAATGCGAACTGTTTATGATGTCGTAAAAGTAAATGGAGGTGTGATGAATATTAAATCTTGATACATTATGATATGCCAGATTTGTCCGTGGTGTGTATCATGAAGCACTTGAAGACAAAAAGCTATGTAATAGTGAAGATTTAAAAAAAAAAAAAAATTATCAGATGAAAGCAAAGCACAAGCACAGATTAAAACTCTGGAGTTAAAAAAGAAAAAAAAATTGAGCAGAGATGTTTCATCAATTGACCCACGAATTGTGGAATTAAAACAAAAAATCTAGTTTTATGATAATTTTTTAATTAACATTTTTGAATTAATGTCTTTAAATATTCTAAATGTCTTTTTTCCTTTCAATTCTAATCAAAATTATATTTAATTTGTATTATATGCTTATATTAAAAGTTTTTCATCAAACATCTGCCGATTTCTTAAAAAAAGAAATTGCCTTCCCCCCTTTCAGAATTTAGCAACTGTCATAATATTGCAGAGCTGATTGTTCAGTAATTATATATTATTTAATAGCATAGATTACAACTGCTTCCCCATTGCCATTTTGTAAACAGTAACTTCCATTCCAGAATTTATTTGTAATACATTTTAAAACTTACTTTTTTTCATATGTTGTTTAATAGGATAAATTATAACTGCTTCCCCATTGCCATTTTGTAAACAGTAACATTCCAGAATTTATCTGTAATACTTTTTAAAATAATAAAGCTGTCATTCATGAGAATTTTATAACAATTAATGGTGGGAAAAAATCCAGTGTTTAAAAGTGTATACATAGCATTGAAAAATTGATGAATTTGATTTCTGATTTTGTTTATTACTTAGATGGAGTGAATGTATTTAATTTCTTTTGTAAATCTGTGTTTTTATGCATGTAAAATTATAAGGGTCAGTCAGAAAGTTAGTTGCACAGATTAAGAAAACAAAACAGGATAGAAATTTTACAATAACTTTATAAAGTTCTATTAAAAATCTACTTTTCTACATAATTACCTCCATTATTTAAGCATTTGTTGAGGCAAGTTTTTTTTATGCCTTCTGCAAAGAAATCCTGTTCAATGCCCAATAACCATTCTTGGGTTGCAGCTTTCACCTCATCATGCAAGTGGTATCATTCCTTTGAAAGTTCTGCTTTCATGGTACCTATATGAGTCTGGGCTTTAAGAAGAATGATCCCACACTTCCCACCTAAACTTTTTCAGAAGGTCTCAGGTTTGTTTTGCTGCATGTGGTCTTGCATTGACTAGCAGGAGCACAATGCCTTTTGACAGTTTACCTGGCCATTGATTTTTTAAGTAATTGTAATAATCATGTTAGTGTGTCACAATAAGAAGGTGCATTAATTGTGGCATCAGCATAAACTCTGTATATACCAAACCTTCTCTGTCAAAAATCAGAATCAGTGTCACCTTTCCTACAGATGGAACAGTTCAATGTCTTTTTCAACTCAGGGAAGTGGAATGTTTCCACTTAAGGAAGCTGTGTTTCATTTCAGGTCAGAATTGGTGAATCCAAGACTCATCTCCAGTCACAGTTCTGTACAAAAACTCATTTCCTTTCTTTTGGTAATGTTGCAGAAATTTCAGCGCACTTGCAAATTGCTTCACTTTATGTTCCTCCATCAGTAGACGAGTCACCCATCAAGCACAAACTGTATGAAAATGAAGCTCATTGGCAATAATTTTATTTACACTTCCATGAGAAATATCCAATTGTTTCGTCTGTTTGCAAGAAGGCATTCATTCATGCAAGCAACAGTTTCAGAATTTGTGGCATTCGATGGTCTTCCCTCATGCTCAGCGTTGTCAATATCTGCATCTCTCAAATATGTCACCACACTTCGAGATAGCTTGACATGACATTGCATTTTCACCATAAACCTCATGCATCTGCCAGTAATTTTCACAGCAGTTAAACAGCAGCCCACAAAAAACGAACTGTTCTCATTTCCAATTTGGACACCACTTGCAGCTGTTGAGACATGTTTATGACTGATTATCAGACAAACTAAAATTACCTCATGAAAGCCGCTACGTCACGCGATACAGCTAAATGTTTGAAGTGTTGCAAGATAGTTTCATCAAACTAGCCTTTGACAGAAAATTTTTATGAAGGGGTGCAACTAACTTTCTGATTGACCTACATAATTTTTTAGTTATGCTTTTAACTAATTATATTAGCCCTGACATTTTATTATAGATGCATTAACAATCAGTTCTGGTATTATATACTATTTTCGTGTAATTAAAAATGGAATTTATCTTAATCTTCTTAACTAATTTTGAGGTACAGTTGATTGCTGAGGAGAATGTTGGTTATGATGTAAATATTGTATTGCAAGTTTTCTTAGTTTGGAAAAAAAACTGACTTTGAAAGTTACTGAGGAGAAATAGTATCCTATTATAGTTGTAATAGTTACAATAATAATAATGCTTTGGGGATTTGTAAGTAGTTTTTTTAGTCAAAATTATGTGTAATTACCAATATTTTGTTTTTTCAAGTCATACCATAATTAATTTACTCTCAGCACAGCCCATGAGCACTCATGGCTTGAGTGGAATTTTCTTAAAACACAACTGGAAAAATCAAGGAATTTCACTCTCCTGTTTGAATGGCAACCCTGTAATATGTGCATTAATTGTTTTTACTGTGTTTAAAAGTACTTTGACAAATTAAGGCTTTCCTATCCTGCTCAGAATTTTCTCAGTATATAAGTGTAAGAAATTAGCAATATGAAATTAGACAAAGAACATAAAATTTAGACTATATAAGCAAGTATTGCTATATTTTACATCCAAATTAAGTTATAAATAGTTCAATAAACTGAATCGTGTGTTATAAAGTGAATTGAAATAAATTTTGAGTTTTTTTTTAATGTCACCACCGTGCAGTATGAAAATACTGCGAAAACTCCAGGTTTTGTTTGCGGAGCCTCCTGATTTTTCATATTTCAAGGTTGGTAACTATGTTAATTATAGGGTAATTTCTGTCATATTCAGGAAATAGTTCAATTAAAAGGTAGGAATATCATGTTTTGACCTCTATTCTCCCTCCCAATTAAAAAGATATTTTTGCAAAATGTATTTGTATAGTTGTGGAAAAATTAAAGCACTTTATCGAGAATAACCAGTTTTGAATTTGTGTTTGATCACAAAATTAATATCCTTTTTTATTTCTCATAAAGAGAATGTTTAATACCGTGATTCTTTTCATTTCATTTAGATCATGATTGGGGGGAGAAATGAGCTGTTGCCAGTCCATGGGATTTTATTTATCTTCAAATAATAATAGTGCATTGTTTGTTAATAGAGCAAAATAAATTATTCAAAAGCAATCTGTATTTTATTAAAATTTATGTTCATTGTAGTATTGCTTATTATAATGACAGCTCTTTTACTGCAACAGCTAGTGCAAAAAGTTCCAGCTGTTGAGAATATATTAAATCCTCTTTCGTTATAGTCACCACTGGTATAATGTGGATGTAAGACCTAAGAGGCCATTGTAACAAGCATCGGACATGCTTTTATAATTTACCATTTGTTTCTTCGCACTAAAAAGTTTTACTAAAACCACCACTTTAAAATTTAAATGCCATTTGTAACCCTGCAGCAGCACTGCCTTAAACACTCATGTGCATACAGGTAACTGGACTATCAATTTCGTACTTTGCTCACTCATTTTCCATATATTTTAAGTCTTACTTCAAACTGTTTTTGAAAAGGGGGAAAAAATTATTTTTTCTGTAAACAAGTGCAGTTTTATATTTATTTTTCTTAGTCTAACGTATCTTCATTTGGAATATTTTGTGAGAGAAATGTTCGACTTGAAAGAAAGCAAAATTGATCATTAAAATATGTGTATATCAAAATAAAATATGGAAAAAAAAAGTTCTGGAGCAGTTATGTAATATATGGGGTTAGAAACATCTTATAATAACACAACTGATGTTTGGTAAAAGTTAGCTGTTACATATATTATAAATTAGAGGTAGTCTAATTTATGTCAATTAAATACAAAGTAAAGCATTATTTATATGTATTTCAAGGAATTGGTCAAAAAAGGCTTATGATGAGAATTTTATTTTCAGATAATGATCAATTTCAGATGTAATACATGTTTTCATTTCAATGCAATAGTACCATTAAAATTCATTGAAGAATTTTAATGGTACTATTGCATTACTGCTAATGTATTAATTTAATTTTGCCATCTTGTTTTTTGATAGTTTGAAATAGTGTACATTTTTTTTTATTTTAAATATATAATGTTTAAATTTGTAAGAATCCTAACTATACAACACATAACATTAAATTGAGAAAGGTGATATTCTTTTAATTAATTACTCATCTTGAATAAAAAACAAATTTTAACATTTTTATGATAGGTGCAGATATAAAAATTTTTGTAGGAAATGTCTTCATGACAAATATCTGAGCATATCTGCACAATTTTTTACATCATGTAATAAAAGAGAAATCCTTGTTCTGTGTATCTATTATTTATATATTGTCCAGAAATTTACTTTCAATTATTTCTTCAACTATTCATACTTTTGGCATCATAGTTCATATATCCACAGAAACTGAATTATGAAACTGGTGTCAAATGCTTTGACTAAAATAAATCATCATGTTACTTTAAATATTTTTATGTTATGTTATGATGTATTTTATCTTTTAGTCTAATTGCAGATGACACTCTTAATGTGATCACGTTTGTCCTCGGCTACTTTGATAACATTAAGTGATGAGAAAAAATATCCTTCAAAGCAGCAATGGAATTTAACTTATTCAGTATAAATACAAGACACATGTAAATACTTTCACTGAATTTTAGTTAGAAAAAGAAAAAAAAAATTTTCATGAATCGTTCGTAGCATTTTTCTGAAAATTATTTGATCGATGCAGTATTCCCTGATCTCAATGCTCTTAGGGCATATATCATTCAATGAAAGAGAACTTGCAAATGTAAAAATTTAAAGGTAGTCAATTAAGCAATCTAAGTTTGGCAGAGTTTTTTTTTTTTTTTTTTTTTATGAAAGAAGCAGGGAAAAGAAATGTTGCAGAAATTTTTAAAGAGGAGCTTGTGTTTATCATCAACTAAGGTTGCTTTTTTTGCCTAATGGTAGAGGGCTGATTAAAATCCGAAACAAGCTGTTTGGGGACGTAATCTCTTACTTGACAACATTGAATTTTGGCAGTTTTTATAATCTATTTTGACCTCATTTGGCAACTTAAAAATTCTTTTAATTATTCAATAATATTTTGGTAATATTAACTGAATTGTTCATGACAGTGAGTGATGTATTTTCCATATTTTTTTATGCAACAGGTGGGTCTTCAGCAGTTTGATAACAATATCTGAATAACATCAACTGTAATCGAATTAACCCTCAGACTGCTCAATTTGTGGATCAAAATCAATACTTTTTTTTTAATCTGTATATAATAAAGAATTGAAATATTCATTTTTTCTTGCTGGAAAAAAATTTTTATAGAGATTTTTACCATGAGAAACTAAGCTGTCAAAAAAACCAATTTCAGATGTTATCACAATTTTTTTAATAAATTTCAATTGAATTACAGTTAATTTCTATTTATTACATAATATAAAAAAGTGAAAGGTATAAAACTTCAGAAAATATAATGCACCAAGGAAAAAATACCTTAGAAATGTAGTTTAGTTCGAAACAGGGTTCAATGCAAAGTCCAACTTCTTCCATACTTTGCACCAGATTCATGTTTCTTTGTGAATTTTTTTTACATTTGCATCTTTTCTTGCATCTTTCTTTTTTTCCATTCTTTTATCAGTCACTGAATGTTTTCTAGCAGCCATTTCTGTCTAGAAAAAAGGCAGTAAATACCAAGTACTTTCAAATGTCGTAATTTAGTGAACGACTAAAGACATCTGTTGGTCAGAACCTAAATTAAACATCTAATACTGTATATAATTTATTTCACTGGTTAAACAATGAAAAGGCAGAATGCACTTCTCAGTAAAGGAAGAAAAACACATGCCTGCAATAATCACAGGATGAGCAAATTTTGCTACATTTGAGATGCCCGAGGAAATCGTGGCTTAAGCAGCCAGAGGGTTAAGTGGCATCTAAGGCAATATCCGAATGGCAACATTAAATTGCATGTACTGTATATAAATGCCTAAGTCTATTACCATACCTAATAAATATTAATTTAGTATGATCTGATTTTTATGACTGTTTTAAATTTAATTTTAGAAATATATATTTAACAGGAAATTAAATTGCTTTGAAAATTTCTAGGTTTCAAGAAGTTTATTATTTGGAATCTGATCCTGGCCAAACAGAGTTTACTCCTCCGGGTGTAGTTAGTTTGACTAAAGTGACCAAACCATTGCTCGGTAAGATAACAATTGTATGTGTAAAAGAAGCATATCAATATCAAATTAAAAATAATCAAAATCAAGTTAATCTTATATTGATAGGAATGTATGATAGTGTCTCATCATACAAGTACTAACCCATTTTTCAATTTGGCCATTCATTGTTCATGAATACAAAATCCTTCTCAATTATCTTACAAAGTGTTAGGTGTATAGTTATTTGCATTCTTATGAAAATCTGTTTGTAATTTGAAAAAAGCAGCCTTCGTGGAAAATCTGTCATCTTTCACTAGGGCTTTAAGTAAACAAACATGGTGCTATAAAATCAAAAATTGTTTTTTAAATTTTAAAGGATTATAGAAAAACTGAATTGCAATAAGCCTTTTATGTAATTATAGTGGAACTAAATCAAAATTATGATAGTCTCACAGGGATGGTTTTCTTTATTTCTCCTTTTCAGAAATGGGATTTGTGTTTTAATGTAAAATTTTGAATGCTTTTAATTAACACATGTCAAACCATGTGGTGATGAAGACTATTATAAATTTCCAAAGAATTGAAATGAGAAATAGGATCTCTAGGGTCCAAACTGCAGGTTTCCAAAAGGGTTGTTATTAACCCCTTGGGGATCGATGAAATTTTAAAGGGGGCCAAGAGCTGAATAGTTTTCGAAAAATATGTTTGATGAAATTGTTCCTTGGTATAAAGGTGTATCATATGGGAAGGAAGAAATCATAAAATAAAAATAATTCATTTATGTCATAAAATAAATTTTTGTGCAGTAAGTGCAATAGGCCTTAGTCAAGCCAGTAATTTCCTTCAGAAACAAGAAATACACTATATACTGAATAATTTTGAATGAGGAAATTTATGAATTAAGCAATTTTGTACCAAATATTTAAAAAATTACGTCAATGCATCAAGTGCAACCATCAGTTTCATTAAAATCAAACTTTTGTGCAGTTAGAATCTGTGATTTTGTTTCTAATAACTTGTTTCTATTTGTAAAAATAAAAGTAATAATAATCAAAGAAATGATAAAACATTAATAAACTATTTTTTGAAAACTTTTGTCCATATTCTTAGTATGTTATCTTAATTATTTATGTGCAGTTTTGTATATTGTGATTATATTGTTGTTGTTTTAAAGAAAAATGTATACAGATCAATTAAGAAAGTTTTTTTTAAGGGGGTTAATAAAAAAAGAGGGATGGGAGTACCTGGTCTAAACTATGAATTTTATTCACACACTCATGGGAAAATTAATAACTTGGAAGATGAACTCCTGGAAGTTTGGAGCAATTTTGTGCCTTATTATTTTGAGAAGGATAAGATGATCACAATTTTTTTTATGGAGGGGACGCATATCTTCAGAATTTCTGATGGAGTGATAGAGGTTGCCATACATATTTTTATATTCGTTACATTATTTCTTCAAAAAATCATATAGCCAGCCATCTAAAATCTAGTTTTTATTAAAGAGAAAAAGTATATAATGGTTGTAATGAGTCCAGCTAGTCTAATTTCATAAAAATATCATGAATCTTTCTAATTAGACGTCTCATTTTAATATGGGTTTATTTAATTCAATCACATTAAGAAGTAGAAAAAAATTATTCTTAAGGACTTTGTTAGTTTCTTACTTGAATTTAAATTGCTTAGTTTCTTACTTGAGATTCCAGATTAAATTTGAAAGTATCTTATGCTTTACTGAGTGCAACACAGTGGTGCATAGAAGATAAAATAATTTTATTTCCAGCCACTGCAACATATTGTTTTCTGAATCGCAGTAGTCTTGTGTAATGGAGATAAAAATGTTTTACTTTGAACAGACTTGCCACTGTCTGCTTTTAAATCATTGAGTTTGTTAATCAAAAATTCATTAAAAGTTTAACAAAATATGAAACAGATAGTAAAACAAATTCGAAATTCAAAAGTTTGGCCTCCAGTTGCACATATTTGGTTGGACTACATTATTCAAAACTTGATGGCTGTAGGTACCATCATTTTTTCGCAGTCTGAGAAACATACATACATGCAGATTCTTCATTATTTAATTTTTTTTTTAAATAATATAGGGCGATAATATTTGTGGCAAAAATTTGAAAAGTGATTCGCCATTTGTAGTAAACCAACGCAAAATCCCATTTTGAGACGACGGCCTCTTTGGGCTAATAATTTTCAGTTTCTGCCCTCCCTTAAATGCAAAAATACTTTTTAAATTCCTTCAGTTAGTGAAACAGGTAAAATTAATGCTTCATGAAAGCAGTTACTTTTAGACAGCAGAAAATCCCTATTATAATGTTTTGCAAAGTATGTTAAGTTGAATATAATGTTTGTTGTATTTTGTTTTATTATATTTGTTTCTAAAATGCAGATAAAATTGTAAAGATGCCTCGTTTCACGAAATTATATAACAAATCATTATATTTTTTTTTATCGTACTCAGTAAATCTTACAATAAAAACATTTTTTTTTTTTTTTCTTTCTTGTAGGACCCCCTTTTATGCACCTGAAGAAACCAAAGAAGTAAGTTTGCATGTAGTTAACTCTCTAGCACTGTGTCTTTATTATATATATAAATTATTTCTCTGATAAAATTATTTCAAACTGAATATGCATTTAAACTTTTATAATTGTGACAGGTGATATGTATTTCCTTCCAATTGAACTAATTTCACAATTATCTATATGAATAATTAATTAATGAGAAGATTCATGTTTTAATATGTTATTTTTGCCTTTCTTTAAATTCGTAATATATATTCATAAGATATCTTTCACTAGCATTATCATTGAAAAATAAAGTGATTGTAATTTATAAAACTTTTGTTTTTGAATTTCTGAATTCTTTCATGTATACAAGAGGGAAGGCTGCTTGTTTGTTTAGTTTTGCCAACAAGTTTTACTTGTTGCTAAACTAAACAAACTTGTTGCTGCTGTTTGACTTCGAAATTAAAATTTGCTAGGCTCAGAAGCCAAAGTTACTTGTTCTACAACTATCAGGAGTGTTGTCATTTTTTCATTGTAAACAAATTTGATGAACCATTTTATATATTCAGTAAAAGCAAGAACATCTGACATTCAACTAACTAAAATATTTAAGAACTTTAATAAACTATTCTCCTGAAATATTTATAATGCCATTATACTGCTTGTAATATTAATACATATACATTCTCGCCAAGCAGTGTGTTTTTAAGCCAGTAATGGATAAGCATAACATCACAAAACAATCATCAGAAATTTATTTTGGTTTAATGTAAATTAAATTAATCTTTTAAGGCATTTAATTTTTTATAAAAAATGGATAAAATTTAGATTTTTCCTTGCATTTTGAAAAAAAGTAATTAATATTTGGGAAGTGAAATGTTTTCAAAGTTGCAGGATATGGACATCAAAAAAAGCCACCAGATATGACTCAAGAGATAAACAGTGGCGATGTTAAGGGGAAAATTATGCTATACAGTTCATAATTTGTATCTCTTTGCTACCTAAGTGAAGAATGATTTGTTTCTGTAAACTTCTACTGGAATGAATGGCGACATCACCACCAACTTTCAGGTTTGGCGGGATTTTATAGCATTCAAAATCCGTCGGCTTTTATGACGGAAATATTCTCCCCCCCCCAAAAAAAAAGAAAAACTTATATATAATTTTAAATTTAGGCTTTTGATATTCAAATTGGTAACAAATAAGATGATTATTTTCATGTTTTTCGAGGAGAAATTTTCCAGTTTTCCCATTGATTTGGTTTCTCATATCTTGAACTGTGAAATTTTCCTGCTTTCGGAATTCTTCATTTCCCCAGCTTGGTGATAAGTTGAATAATAGGTGTTGAAGCACATATAGAGATCTGTAATGAAAAATAAATTTGTAAATTATGTAGATGCAAGAAGACATAGTCATCACAGATTCACATTATATTTAACATTTTGTGGCCACAATTTACTTGGTACTTTAACCATGCCTATTCCAGAACGCAGCATTTACAGTTTGTTGTGGGAAGAAATCAGCACGATCATGGCAATAGAAGCAAAAGCGAAGTGTGATGTGTTCAGGGTAAAATATTCAGGTTGAGCAAGTTTCAGTGTCATTTGATTGAGTAATTAATAATGATCTAAAATTATTATTGGCTGTTTTAGTTTTAGTTCCATTTACATCACCAGCATCATGTAAAAGTCATATGGTCTGGTTTAATATGGAAATAAAGTAGTTCAGGAAAAGTTATTAGAATACAGATATGTAGAATTGAGAATATATATATAATTTAATGAAGTTATAGAGAATATAAAGGAAATTATCTCTAAGGAAATTTGAAGTGAAATTTAGCATGCAAATGTGCACTATTGTGTTGAGAAGAATCGGCAATTTAGAAAGCTAATGTGCTTTATTGGGGTAATAAGTAATTGGAATTTATAAATAAACTTGAATGTCAGTTAAAATATAAAAGGGAAGAATAGAACAAAACAATTGTTGCTGATTCCATAGAAAGACTAATCAAGGGGAATTGGAATCTCTCCATACAACCATCAACGATCCAAGAAAAGCTTGTTTCGGCATCTTGCATATCTGAACAAATTCCTTTTCAATTTTAGAAAAATATCTGAAGTGCATGTTATCAATTTGGGTATGAGAGATAAGATGTAATTCAGATATTCTTAAATTGAATAAAAATGTTAAATTGAAAGGAAATTTGTTCAGATATGCAAGATGGCAAAACAAGCTTTTCTTGAATCGTCGATGGTTATATGAAGCGATTCCAGTTCCCCTTGATAAGTTGCAATTTTTCTATGGAATCATCAATAATCCTCTTGTTCTATGCTTCTCTTTCACATTTTAATTGACAATCTATTGTATTTACTTAGAATTTCCAATTTCTTATTACTACAATAGTGAACATTTGCATTCTAAATTTCATTTCAAATTTCCTAGGAGATAATTTCCTTTATATTCTCTGTAACTTTATTAAATTAAATATTATCTTTTTCAAAATTCACTAATTTTAAAGTTTTTTTTCTTGTTTATATATATATATATATATATATATATATCACATTTTTTTTTATTTAAAAACATAATTATTCGAAGTATTTTCACACAATATGCTGGTGAAAATTTATCAGTATGCACAAAAGGTAAAAAATTTAGAACCTATTTTACTCAATGACCCAAAAATGGGAAATTCAGCACCAATAAATTTCAAAATATCCTATAAATATACAAAATAAGAATTAAAGAAATGTGAAATTAAAACATATAAATTATAAAAACCTAAAAATATATACCAAAATCAGAAAAATAAATAAAGAAAAAGAACTTAATAAAATCTTATGCAACGTTATCAAGAGGAATATACATCAGACTCAATTACTTCCCTTCCACCGAAAACCCTTGCATTTCTCTATTCAAAATTAGCTGTGAACTATTTTAAAGTTTTTTAATTAATAGCAGTTCATCCAAAATCTAAAAACCTCCTCGATGCAAGATAAATTCAATTTCAAATCAAGTAAAAGCATAAAATTATACTTTTTTGCTGAATTTTAAAATTTAAATAAAAAATAAACTGAGAACATGATTAAAAACTTACTAGAGGATGAAGTAGCAATCCATTAGTGAAAAACCATTACTAGAGCCTTATTATTTGCTTAATATAAAGTAGTTTCTTATTATCGCACACCCTTTGAAAAGTTGCAACTTTGGGATGAAATACTTGTTTGGGTATCCTTACATCTGTTTCAACATTTCAATTAAGTGTATAATTTTTTACATTCTTTTTCCATAGAATACATGCACATTTGCTATAGGTAATTAACACCAGACAATAATTCTGTTCTTGTTAAGAGATAATCCCAGTTCTTCTTTACAATATTGTACTGAGTTATATTTCTTTGTCTAACAATGAATAAAGCAAACAGCAATTGTAAATAAGGTATGACTATCTTCAAATCATATTGTGATCCACATTTTCTAAGGCTTTTCTTGAAACCTTTCACATTGTGTTTCATAAAATTTGGTCATTTAAGAAGTATAACTTTGTAAAATGGGAATTTTTGCACTTTCTGTTACTGAGCAAAATGTCATCTTTCTGAGAAAAACAATGCTTTCTTTTTCACCGGCTGCCAAACTCCACAACTGTGTTATTTGTTTTGGCAGAAACAAATGGAGCCATTGTGAAAAGTGCATACTTGGTTTGCCACATAAGTATGTTTTGGCAGCATTTTCACAATGTGCAGTGTTTTTATTTTGGGGTACCATTTCAGAGGGGTAAAAATAATCAGAAAGTACTTAATTTAATATAAATTCTCATGTGTAATTTAATATACAGGAATTCATTTAACACGATTAATTACTCTATAAACTTGTTCATTAAATCAAATCATGTTCATTGAATATTCAGCAGATATATAATAATGTAATTTAACCAACTATTTCTAATCATCTTTTATATTTCTCTTTAACTACTTACACAAAAGTTAAAGAAAGAGAAATTAATCATGCACACGTATGTCTATGCTTTTTGACAAAAATTATGTAAAGTAATTTGAATATGCTTTCATTTTCTTTTCTCTTCATACTTACTCTTGCGCAGCTCAGAATATCTGCAGGCATATGGTGAACTTGAATACTTTTCGTTTTTGAATGTGAGTCTGTAATTTGAGAGTGTAAAATGTAGCAGTGTGAAACATTTTCTGCAACTACTTTAAGTTCATTTAATTTCTGGAATGGTTTTTCATTGTCATCAAGTTGATGTGCTTATTGTTGATTGATGTTATAAAGTATTTCTCCCGCCTTCGCATGCCTTCGTGGTATAGTGATCAACACGCTCGTCGCGTAATTGAGAGGTCTGTGGTTCAATTCCCGGCGAAGGCATTGCTCATTTTTCATCTCTCCTGCTTTCATAAAAAACGTAATGACTCTACAAGTGGCGTCTGAACAGGGACTAAAAAAGGTGGTGGATGATGATTCTCCACCACCTGGATTTGGCGATTGGGTTCCCTAATCCATAATCGCCCTTTAAAAGGGGAGTATATAAGGTATTTCTCCCGCCATCTTCGCATGCCTTCGTGGTGTAGTGGTCAGCACACTCGATGCGTAACCGAGAAGTCCGTGGTTCGATTCCCGATGAAGGCGTTGCTCATTTTTCATGTCTCCTGCTTCGAAGTAACATAATTACTCTAAAATCTAAAAATGAAATGGTTTGATGCTGTTGCTTCAACTCTTTGTAATTTTAGTTCAACAGTTCTTAAGCATTTGCTTAGTCTACTTCATTAAAACCCAACTGACATCTAATATCATCAATAACCATATGCTCAAAAAAGTCTAGGTGGGCAACATTTAAAAGGAAAAATAGCATCAATAACTGGCCAGATAGTGGCTACACCCAGCTGAAGCAGTTACACAATGAGGCAAGCGTGTTTTTCTGTACTACACTTATATTCAGTAATGTCATTTACTTGCATTACTAAGAAATATTTTCACGGGCTTTTTTTATATCAAATTTTCCTCCAAAATCTGGGTTTTCACTTTTAATACCATGTATTGTTTGTTCAAAAGTCAATTTTAGACAATCAGCTGTAAAACATGTAAAGATCCTTAACATACATAGGTTGCAAAATAAATATCATGAGAGAAAAATTTACAGTTTTAACATTTACACGCAAGTCACTTATGGCAGGAGAATGATCAGAGTTTTTACCTAAAAGTAATGAAATTTAATAAAGCTTTAACTGTTTTTCCCGCAACACATTTTTATGAGTCAAAAAAGGGGGGGAGAGAGAAAAAAACTGTCTGAAACTTAAAAGATGAAGACTTTGAGATAAAGCAAATAAATTGGGAAACATATGTTGTTTAGTTATAAATCTAATTTCTGTAAAAATAACTCTTGGGGCTGTGTAAAATAAAATTCACTCCATGTATGAAATCGGTGGTTAACTCATTAACCATCTTAAAAAACAGGATAATTGAAACTGTATTAAGTGAAGGATTTTTGCTATTTAATGAAAATTTCATCCTTAAGATTGTGACAATTCCGGGAAAGTGTTAGAAAATTATGATTTTTTTGTTTTAAAAAAGAATTCCATATTTTATCTGTTTATATAGCTAATGAAAAACTGTTTGATTGTAGGATGATTTTTACTGGCTCAATTACTCCTGAAACTTCCCCAGATATGTATAATAAAAGTATATGTCAACTGATGGAACACTATAATTCATCTTACTCTTTAGAACCATTATTTGTCAATACCATGGGTTGGATAACAGGTAATAACAGATTTATTATATATTTCTTTGAATGTGTTATAGCTTTTATTGTTTTGTTCTTTATTTAGTGATGTAAAACTTTGATCTGAAATATTCTGACAAATTCTTTGAAATGTTCTCTCTCTCTCTTTTTTTTTCTTTCTTTTAATAGGCATGGGGGCTGAAATTTTACAGAATTTAATAAAAGCTGTAGAGCCAACTATTCTGATTAATCTAATTCAAGTCAAAAGATCGAGATTTAATTGCAGGAAGCTCTTAAATGAAAACGTGAAATATGTTGAAATTAACATTCTAAAACCTCATGAGTAAGATTTTTGTAATCTCCACTTTTACATTTACAAAGGATGTGTATTGTATGCAGATACTTACGTATTAGCCTGTTAACTATAAAATTGTCACCAAGTGATTTAATGCTAGTTATGGATTAGCATTCTGTCACAAAGAAGTACTTTAACCACTTCTGTATACTAAAATAATGTATTTTTTGCAATTTTTACTTTTGTGCCTAAATTGGACAATTTTTATTTCTTAATATTCCATTATAAATAGATAATTGACATGCATAGGAATATGTTACATAAAGCATATTTTTTATCCACGTGTACTTTATGGGAATGAGAGCTGAACATGCTAAATTTTCTATTTTGAGATATTGTTACATAGCGTAAGTTGAAGCAAAAGAATTGTACATTCAGAAAAGAAACAGTTTTGTATTAGGTCATGTAATATATGACTAAAGCTACATCTTAACAGTGATGCAGTGTTCTATCAGTTGTATATAATACAAGTTAAATATATTTACATCAATTAGTATATTATTGAAAAAATAGTTTAAAGATTTGTATCAGTGGCTGTGAACCTTTTTTGCTCAATGCCCCCTTTTACCATACCCCCCCCCCCACACATACACATCTTTCCAAATTAGAAAAATACATATACATTTATTTTAATTTAGATTATTTTTAATATGTTTTTATAAATTAAACAACAAAAAGGTATAAAAAATGTTAATAAATACCAAAACTTGAGTAAAAATAGCTTTTTTATATTCATAAACTAAAATTAAATACTTAACAGCTAAATAAAAGTCTTTCTGCACCCTCCTTGAAAGTATGAAATTCACTGTGCAGAGGGGAATTCCCCATAGTTGAGAACCTGTGATTTATATTGTTAAAAAGTGCATTTTTTAGTTTTAAATTCATCAGTTTATTAAGAAGTTGAAATTTTAAAGCTAAAAATCTCATGTTATGCCAGATAGCAACATACTGGAAAATGGACTTTTGAAAACAGCAGTTATTTATTAAATTTAATCAAATTATATGTTACATTGAGTGGCAACACTAGCTACACTGTGTTGATAAAAAAAGGCAAAGCAGCATAATGTAAAATAATATAACAACCAAAAAATTTAGGAAAATTCTGCCAAAGACATTTGTGTCAAAATTTCTAATAAGTTGAAAATAATTTAAATTAATTTCTTCTTTTGTTTTGAATTCAAATGCTTCAGAAATATTATTCAGGTTTTCTTGTATCCTAGAAAATAATATAGGTTACTATGGCATATTTTATTGTGAACAGCAAAGTGTAATTCTTTCTTTTAACTTTTAGGAATGTGGGAGGCTTTACTGCTTTTGAAATGAGACATCTTGCCATGTTAGCATATCTTGGGCGATGTCAGAGCCCATTTTTGAGACCCCTTTACTTAAATGAGATACAACCATACTGGTAATTTTTTTTTAATCTATGTTTTTAAAAAAAATATATAAAACAATCCTATACTTAAGATACTTATATTGCAAAGATACTTGTAAATGCAGTGAATATTCTTAATATTATTATTAAATTACAATTTATGTAGCTTTGAGTTTTGTATCAGTTTAAAACTTCCCATATTTTCATGTCACTGATGAACTCTTACTCTAAGTCACTGCTGTCAAATTTCTGAAGAATTTTAAAATTATGTCTGTATCAGAATATTGAAAATTTTTCAGTTACCTCCATAATTCTTGCATTGAATGCCTAATGTTAAAACATAAGTATGGAGACAAATTTCCTATACATTTAAAATTTCTTGTTTTTTAAGCAGCAGTAAATCTTACTGAAGTAATTATTGGAAAATCAGTTTTCATTCCTATGGATAAACTTTTTCAACAGAAACATGAATGCTTTACTGTATGAAACAAAAACTACTGAGCTTTGAGTTTAATAATCTGTTGTAATGAGAAACAATGTAATAAAAAGGAAAAAGTTATAACTTAAAAATTTGACAAATGTATGAAGTAATCTTATAACATTGTAGGGTCATGCGACTTTCAAAAGGAAAATTGATTTAGTTTCCAAATTAAATTGTAGCTAATCATTGTAATTTTAATTAAATGGCAATCCTTTCAGCATATTTGATAAAAGTTTTCTGGTTATTGTTCTGCTTTCCTGAAGTATTCCTTTAAAATACTAATAATATGATATTTAATCATTTGATTACTAAATCATCAGATTAGTCTGCTTCTTCTGTTGTTCACCACTTGGAAAATTGTTATATAATCATAGTGTGCAAAAATGCCTTCATATTAATGCTTCTGTACCTGTGCATCCAAGCAGACATATTTGGTATGGCCAGACCTCGCTAACTGCTAAGGATACTAACTGCTCTTTAATTGTTAAGGATTGACTTCTCATGGAGACCACTCTAGTGTTCCAAGAGTCCTTCCTGTCAATTACCTGTCCTTCTCTATCACCAACCTCTTGAAAGAATTTCAACTCATCTATATTTTAAGTATCCTCTTACTACACAGACATCATATATGTGCAAGCATCCATGTCTTCTCTGGGATTCAAACCCTAGTTCTTTGGTAGAGCATTCAGGATCAATTTACCATCTAGAGGTATCACTGCATGTACATGCTTGAAATAATTAATGTGCAGAAATTCCATACTTTGGTGTATAATATGAATTCTGAGCTCTAATCACATACAAGTGACGTGGCCACAATATCCAATCATGAAATTTGTTTCTGGTTTAAAAATATACTGCTTCTGTATTTTCTTTAATGATCTGGATATTAAGAAAACAAACATTCAAGTAAATTAATGTGAAAATCAAAGTAATAGATGCTATGTCAGTCATGACATTTGCTCAGCACTTCTTAAGAAAACTCATAAAACATCAGGGTTCATATGTTTAAGAGCAGAAAAGTTAAGTTCATATGTTAAGAAATTAACATAATTGAAGGAGTTTCAAAAGGACAGTAGAATATTCTTAAATATGAGAAAATGTTTTTAAAAAATTGCATAAGAAATATACTCTTTATGATATACGAGGCGTATTCGGAAACTAAGTACCGTTTTGAAAAAAAAAAAAATAGTAAAACAATTTTTTTCAAATCCAATTTTATTTTTACATGAAAATACATGTCTTAAACTATTTTTCAACATAGTTTCCGCCAATGATCAAACACTTGTCATAGCGGGTGACCAGTTTTTGTATACCATCGTCAAAGAAACTTCCCGCCAGTTTTGATAACCACGACTCCACAGCATTTTTCGTGTCATCGTCAAATCCAAAGCGCTTGCCACCAAGCTCGCGCTTCATGTGCAAGAACAAGTGATAGTCGGACGGCACCAAGTGAACTGCTCCCAATTAAACTATCGAATTAACGATTGAGTGACACCAGCAGTATGGGGCCGAGCATTGTCATGGAGCAACATACTTCCTTTACTGAGCATTCCTCTTCGTTTGTTTTGAATGGCACGCCTTAGTTTTGTTAAAGTCTCACAATATCGTGCCGCATTAATGGTTTCACCTCTGGGAAGAAATTCAGTAAGCAAAACGCCTTTCCTATCCCAGAAGACAGTGCACATGATTTTTTGTGATGACATTGTCACTTTGAACTTTTGTTTTTTCGGAGAGTGAGTGTGTCTCCATCGATTGTTGTTTCGATTCTGGTGTGAAATGACACACTCAAGTTTCATCACCTGTCCCAATTTGGTTTAAAAAGTTTTCTCTCTCATCACTGTACCGCGTTGTGAGAAATGTCAGGGCACTACCAAGTCGCTTTGTTTTGTGAACATCAGTAAGCATTTTTGGAACCCATCGGGAACACAGTTTGCGATATTCAAGCGGTCAGACACAATTTCAAACAACAGTACGTGACATTTGTGGAAATGCCTCTGAAAGAGTTGTCGTTGTGAAGCGTCTGTTCTCATGAATTGCTTCATCAACTTTCTTTACCAAATCACCGGTGACAACAGAAGGCCGACCACTCCGAGCCTCGGCGTAGACATTTGTTCGACCTGCATTAAACATTCTTACCCACTTTCTCACCATTCCATCACTTATCGCATATTCACCATAAACTTCTGTCACTTGACGATAAATTTCGGTCGGTTTAACATTCCTCGCGCTCAAAAATTTAATCACGGCACGAATCTCACAGTCAGCGGGAGAACTAATTGTCTTAAACATTTTGAATGTGCACAGCAAACTGAAAACACAACATAGAGCAACCAAAATGGCGACAATTGAAAGTCAGTGAACAAGAAAGACTAGTGCTCATGCGCGAGACGCCTACCACAGCGCTAGAATGAAACGGTACTTAGTTTCTGAATACGCTATGTATTTTCAATATACTGTAATATACTCTTCATGATATATTATCAAGTAATATTTTTAATTATTTCTATATCTTTTCTATCATTTGTGGAAATTATTTTAATACAATTTTGAATATAACTGTAAACTGTTTTTAGTGTATGTTGGGACAAAGTTGCAGTGTATGTTTTTAACAGAAGATTACCACCCTATAGACTGCTAGAAGCATTAAATGGAAGTATTGTAGCTCTGTGTAATGTTGATGAATCTCTTGTAAGTGGTAGAGCCAAAAGTTTCTCTAATTTTGTTTGTTACCATGTCAATACTATTTACGTATTGGTTGTTATTGTCAAAAATATGTGCAATACTAGTATGATGAATGCATGTTATATTTTTGAAATATTTTAACATAATTGATGAAAGTGCTTATTTGTGTGCTATTTGACCTCAGTACCAGTAAGCGTTAGTTTATCTAATGCTTAGCAAATTATTATTAAATTACTAAGCAATAAAGGAAATATCAAGACATTTATTCAGTTAAAATTGATTAGAGCAATTTATTCAGTTATTAGTTTACTTAATGTTCATTTAGTTTCTGTTAATTAAACAAAAATGTTTCCTTTCTGTATAATAGTAAGAGTTTCTTCCAGAAATGACTTGGATGCAAAATTGATTCTTTTGACAATAGCTTCTTATATTGATGATTATTTTTAATCAAGAAATTTCATTGTTTAATCTAGTCATTTATTTCAATCTGAAGTGCTATGATTTTATGTGTTTATTTTTTAGTATTACTTGTCTTGCAATATTTGTAAATAATGTTTTGTAGGTTTTGGAAAGTGATATACCTGGTTTTCAGAAAACTTTAAAAGATGAACCAGACAATGAGTGTTTAGGATTTGGTAAATTATTTTGTCTGTTATACTCTTCTGATTTTAAATATAAATCTCATAAAGCTGTAAAAATCTTCTCCCATCCACTATATTCCTAATCTTTTATTTTCTTTATATGAAAATAGACTTGACTGAAGTTATTCATTTTTGGTTTAAATTTCCCTCCATTGCTGTGTCATTTGTCATCATAAAATAATCCCATGACAGCTCAAATGCAGTCAGTTAGGTTTAGATGTAATCTAACTATGATGATATAGTACAGGGGTGGCCAAGACGTCGACCGTGAAGACATTTTAGGTAGTCTGCACGACCATCCCGATAATGACCTCGGATATTAACAATTTAATTTATGACTTCTGACATAGAATTAATGAATTATTTAAAATGAAAATTTACTACAGTTTACGCTTTAAAACCTAAAACAAACTGTGCAAAGTAATACAATGAATTTGTCGTTTTACAGTGGAGAATTAAATAGAAACAACTTGACAAAGTGGGATGCTTAGATTATTTCCAGTAGCCGGCACGATGATAACGACGCGGTGAGTCAACTAGTCTGCCCGACTAGCGTCTCAAATCAGAATGCCCATGAAATGGCTCCTTACAGAACAGACATTATGTGCATGCTCACGGACAAGGCGAAATATGCTTTCTCTTCAAAGCCTACCAATGAACCGCCAGCTATTATTCGCCAATTTGTGTAGATTTTCGTTCGCAATTACCGTATTCAGTGTAAACAATGAACAATATTTTTTTTTATTATTATTATTTCCAGGAATAAACCATGTTCAATTTTTGGACCATCGCAGTGTAGAACAATCATTTTTCAAATCTTAGGAAAGCATTTGAGAGAAGAAAGTCGTAAATTCAGTTGCACTAAAATGAAAATGGTAACTGATATCAAAGTGAATATGTGAAGAAAAGATTTCACTGGAATGCATTAAATTTTAGGAGGGTTACAATTAGGAATTTCTGAAATGAACGTGACAGACTTAAAGGTTGAAAATAAAAAAAAAATAATAAATCAAAATTCCAGTGTGATAAAAATCAATGTTTTGATGAAAATTCTTAAAATATTCTACCTTAAAATTTATTTTATTGATTTTAAATATTACATTTTCTTTTATTCATGAATAAAAACAGTTTCTTCTGATAGTGCAAATAAGTGATTAGGCTGAATACATTTTCAGTCTGTTAATGTGATGTGCTTCTTCAGCTATTAAATACAGGATTGCTATAACCATCTTAGAATTTTGGTTCCCAGTTTTAAATGTAGTAGTAATTTGGCAATATTAGTTTTAGAAATAGTTCACTCATTCGTTTCTGTTCTGTAAGCAACTACAGTAAAAGTCTGATAGTCCAGCATCCAGGGTTTGGTGTTCTCATTAGTATGGCACTCTTATGACATTTCTGCCATAAGAAAATACTTAATAAATTCACAGCTTTTTAAAGTCAACTGCTTATTAAAATGAAAACCCAAGGAATGAATTCAAATGAATATAGTATGATTATAATATAACCACTCAATAAAATGAATGCTACTGCTTACAAAAATCAAATCTCTTTTGAAATTATAAAATCAAAACCCTAAGTTCATGCTTCAAGTTCAGTGATTTTATTCAAAGTCGATTCACTTTCACATGTGCAGGTGCAAATGCTAGAATTTTCGTAACCGGAATTGTCAAAAACCCCAAGTCTGTGTCTCAAGGTCAGTGATTTCATTCAAGATTGATTTGCTTTTACACATGGAGGTGCAAATGCTAATTTTTTTCTATCTGGACCAATCATGGGTGGTTGTGGGTTACAAGAGGTTTGTTAGAACTGTCTCAGAACAGTTGGAGGGGGAAGGGGAAACAAAAAAAAAGTGAGTGAATCTGAATGAATAGTGAGGAAGAAGCTGTTTTTTTTTACATATTCATAGTTCGTTCAGTTCGTCCATCAACATTTTCTTTGGTCATGCCTGAAAATGTTCAAATACAAAGGCTTAAGCTTAAAAGATAAAGAAAAACTGATGAAGCAATATGATGCTTTACCAAAATGCAGCCAACGTGAAGCTTCTGTACTGTAAATAACGTTTCATATGCTTATATATTGTATTGATCTGTGTAACATGTTAAAATAATTATACTTTTTCTGAATTAGGATGGCTTTTGTAATCTAAAGAAAAAATAAGTTTTATTGAAAAAAATGTATGTAACTTACACATTAAACAGCATATTAAAAAGGAGTATTAATCTCAACAGCAAGGCCATATGTAATGAGAGAGATTTATATGTACATTTCATTCATAAAAATTTATTGAAATCTTATATAAAATAAGTCTATATTTAAAAAAGGAAATACGAAATGCTGGCGAGAAATACAGTACGTTTTCCATCACTTGTTGGTGATAGAAAGAAACTACGCATGTGCAGTTCATTTAAGCATTTTGCTCGTAAGGAGCTATTTCACGGCCATTCTGATTTGAGACGCTAGTGTCTACCCGTCACACCCGCCCATTTAGTTTCAGTTCTCAGTTAATCGTCTTACGTTGCAGGTCGCTCACTTCCTACCGCACTGATACGATAATTTGTTGTTTCACCGACCCATCCAAAATGACTCAGCCAGGTACCAGTGCTAAGAGAAGTAAAACATACCATTATCACAATGAGTGGGAAGATGATTTCTTTTTTGTTATGATGAAGGAGAAATGTGTTTGTCTCATATGTAACTCAAGTGTGGCACTACCAAAAAAAGCAAACGTCGAAAGACATTTTCAAACCATGCACTTAAAATATGCTACAGACTTTCCAATCGGCAGTGAACTTCGAAAAGTTAAAGCGTATGAATTAAAGTCTACATTTACAGCAATTGTTATTGACGAGACCAGGCACCAAAGCTGAAGCAGTAACATTGGCATCGTTTAAAATTGCAGAAGTTTTGATAAAGTGGAAAAAACCATTCGAAAATGGAAAATCGATAAAAGAAGCTTTCTGTAAAGCAGGAGAAGTGCTTTAATTTTAAAAACAAATCTGAAAATATTGTCAATAAATAATATTTCTTTGTTGCGTAACACTGTGATGCGATGGACTGAAGCTATGAATAATAATTTGGAGGATTTATTAAATGATGATTTAAAAGTTTGTAAGTTCCTATCACTTCAATTTGATGAATCCCTGGATATTAGTGACATTGCACAGTTATGCATTTTTTGTGAGAATGGTTTTCAAAGATATGACTTCAAAAGAAGAGTTATTAACTATAATTCCATTAAAAGGACAAACGAGAGGCCAAGATATCTACAATTCATTTAAAAACTTTATTGATAAGACAGGATTTCCAATGTATCAATTGGTCTTTATGACAACACATGGAGCTTCAGCAATGGTCGGGAAGCGAATTGGTTTTATTGCCTTGTGCAGTAATGATGAGGAAATTCCCAGTTTTACCAGCTATCATTGCATTATCCATCAACAGGTATTGTGTTCAAAAATACTAAAGTGTAATGATATAATGCAAATTGCTTTTTAAATCGTCAATTCGGTTCGTTAAAAAAGTCTTCAGAGATGACAATTTCGGGCGCTTTTGGAAGAAACTGAATCAAACTACGGAGATCTCTTATTGCACGCAGACATGAGGTGGTTAAGCCGTGGTGCTTTTTTTAAAAGATTTCGTATTCTGTTACCAGAAATAAAATATTTTCTACAAATGAAAGAAGAGCACATTATTGAATTGGAAGATGAGAAATGGCTCATGAAACTAGCTTTTCTCTGCAATATCACTGCAAAACCTAACGACTTAAACCTGAATCTACAAGAAAAGAATAAATGTTTAACAGACATGATGAGCGCGATTAAAACTTTCAAAGAAATGATAAAAAGGTATGCATCTCAATTAAGAAAACATTAATTGAGAAAACTTCAAAAACATGGAGGAAGAGTGCATCCATAATCCAAACCAAAGACTTCAAAGATTTCGCCAAACACTTAGATGTTTTGTTTGAAGAATTTGAAAGAAGATTCGCTGACTTAATTAGGTTGGAAGAAATACTCAATTTCATGATATTTCCATTTAATGAAAATGTCAACTTTGATGGAGTATCTGAAAAATAGGACATTTAATAGATACTACATCAGTCACAGTTGAGGAAGAAATTATTAAATTAAGATGTGATATATTTCTTAAATCCAGAGCATCTAGCGATACTGATTTTTGGAAATTAATTTCTGAGGAAATGTTTCCAAATATTTACAAATTGATTTTGTATTTGAAATCATACTTTGGCTCCAACCATAAACGCCATAAAAACCAAACATCGGTCACATTTAACAGATGAACATTTAATTTCGTGTTTACGCATTGCAATAAGCTCATGCCAGTCTTAATATGATAAACTTGTCGCAGATATACAGTGCCAAATTTCAACTAAACGAAGTGAATAGGATGGTCAATTTTTTATATATGAATACTTTGATTATTTTCGTCAGTAAATTTTTATTTTGTAAATATTAATATTAAGTTTTTAAAGAAAAATTAGATAATTTACCAATTTTCTTGTTATCGAAAATGAATATATAAACATGTACGTTACGTTAATTTAGCTCTGCCATTGGTAGATCACCTTCAATTTTTTAAATGTGGAGTAGACCACGGATCCGAAAAGTTTGGCCATTGGCCATTGTTCATGGCTCTTTTGGTAAAATTAAATGACTGGAAAAAAGTGTCTTTCAAAAAAGAATAGAATTTAATTAATTTAATGTAAAATAACAAGACCGTGTAAATAAGTATTATTTAGATGTTCACAGCATTTTAATTGGAAAATGCAAAAGATTTTATTTGAGCTGTTCATAACATTTCTGAAAATTATTTGACCAGTACTATACAACTAATGTTAATATTCTGAATGCCTATCTTATTGCAAGAGAACATGCCAATGTAAAATTTTAAATTCAGCAAAAAAGCAATCTTAGTTTCTCGTAGATGTTTTCAGGGATTTTTTTTTCCCAAAAGAAGAAAATTCTGCAGTACCCCATCCTCCCTTTTGGAAAAAGACTTATGTTCCATCGCTATCAATCCTGATAGTTAATCAGAATATACATTAAATTAATTTCTTTTTTGCTTAATTTTAAATGGATAACAGAAATCAAAACCAAACGTTTGGCAATTTTTATAAGCAATTTTGACCTTATTTGGCAAATTTGTCTATTATATGATGACTTTATATAAAAAAATATTTATTCCATAATATTTTTGTCATATTAACCAAATTGCTGATCACAATAGGAGTTTTTGTGTACAAATGGGCAGGAACTTCGGAAAATTTATAATAATATGAGAATAACATAAACATTGATCACATTAAGTGACATCTACTGCAGTTTTAAATAAAAGTAAAAATAGCTGCTTAATATTTGAATAGCAATTGAGTTTGAGAACAAGGTTTTATAGCTCAAAATATTTACTGTGGATAAAATGTTCATTTTGCATGCCAAACAAAAGAGAAATTAGTGAAGAGAAATATTTATTCCTGAGTAAATATTAGTACAGTGAAACCTCAGATCATGAACAAATTATCTGAACAAAAAAGAGCTTCATATGACAAATAATGTCTTGAGTTACGAACATTCATATTAGCAGCGTATGATTTTCAAGGGTGTTTTGAGGCAACTTGGACCACATAATTAACACTCAGGGACTTCTGGAAACATCATTATCTGTGATATTATGTTTCTAGGCAAAACCATGGGCTAGGACATGAACAGTGAAGATGTAGAGAAGTTTCTAGATGAACTCAGTGCAAAAGTACAGAAACAATAACAAAAGGCAATTGGGGAAGAAATGTCCTCAGAGAAAGTGGAAGAAAGAAAATCATTGTAGCTCTCTAATCTGCAGAATCTGTGTAAAGTGGGATGAGATGGAAAGTTTTCACATAACTATTTCACCCTGGCAAAGTAGTAGAAAGCTGTAGCATAAGCATTTTCAATGATAATGCCATATCGCATTTTAGAAACATTAAAAACATTGGAAACTGCAAATATCATTGGACAAATTTTTAGTTAAATAGAGGCCCAGTGAGTCTCAAGCAGAGTCAAGTAGCATTTAGAGATGAAGAAATATTAAAAGAAGATGCCGCCTGAAGACCTTATATTTTTGTGGAAAGGAATTTTGCATCCAAGTAATAGTATCTTCCTCATGTTTTTTCATTTATGCTGTCCTCTATCCTTTGTTCAAGATTAAATAAATCAAATTATGTTTTTGTCTATTTTATCTGTTTAATGTTGTGGTTATCTTTTCTTATTTTATATTTAGTGATTTCCATTGGTTTTGGGTTAAGAACATGTGCATAAAGTACTGTTATAACATTTTAATAAGAATCATCTGTTGTCCAGGAACAAATTAAATCTGTTCTACATTAATTCCTATGGAGAATATTGTTTTGATTTATAAACATTTCAATTCATGAAGAACCTTCAGGAATGAATTAAATTCATGAACCAAGATTTCGTTGTATTAATAAAATCATTCCTGAAAATGAGTTGTATCCATATAATTGTGTATATTTATGTGTTATCATTCATTTTTAGGGGTTGTCCGAGCTGTGGATGAAACAAATCATTTATTGTATATTGTCACTCCTTTACCTTTGAAAGAACTGAAAAATGTTAATGCAATAATGAAAGGAAACATCTTACTTCCAAAAGAAGTTCTACTTCAGCAGGTTTGTGATTTTCCGTAATCATAATTATGCAATATCTATATGAATTATCTTGAATAAAAGATATTGAAGTAGGGATTTATGAGGCAGTGTAAAAAAAGTTTGTTGCTGTTTGAGGATTTGGTATTTAATTTTGTATTTAAAAAATTCATACAAAGTTTTAAATAAAAAGCTCAATGTTTTCCAAAGTTCTGGAAAAAAAAACTTACACTCACTGCAGTTATTAATTATGTGCTGAATAGTTTCAGTATCCGTGAAGGTAATGCTTCTTCATCCTCCATAAGAAAAAGTAAATTCTGTAATTTCATTCCCAAAATACTTGTTGGTAACATAAATGCCCACAGCAAGAGACTACAGAAATCCATTCTTCTGGGACAGAGAACATGAAGAACAGTAGCAATCCATGGGGAAAATTTTTTGAAAAATTATTACAAGTTTTTCCACACACAACGTGTTTAGGTAGCACAGTACTCAAGCAAAAGGGATCCAACATCTTCAGCAACATAATGAATTTAGTAAACTTAATGGTGGATTGTTAGAGGAACAACTGGTGTTTCATTGCTCAAAAATCCATCAGCATCTTATTTTATATGATAATTATCTGATTTTTTTTAAGAGACAACTGGGTGAAGTCAGAATTATAATTCTGTATTGACTATGTAATTTAATAATCACCGATTTTAGCTGATGTATTTTCCACTAGTTAAAGAAAGTTCAAATTATCTGAATTTAAAATTTATTTATAATGTAATAATCCACTTATTGTAAGCATGTGGCTTGTGTTCGTGCATATCATATAGTAACTAGTAGCAATGATATGACACCTTTGTATATGTTATGTTAGATTTCGAGATGTTCGGGTTGTAACCTTACAGCTAGCTAAGTGAGTTCTGCAATTAGGTGCCAATAAATCCCATGTACAAGTTATCATGAAGGGAGTGAAAATGTCAATGTCCGTGCAGACAAAACACTGGATGAAATCAAGTTTAATATTTTAAAAGTATCTACTTACCTTTGTAACAGAAAATTTAATATCTTGTGCATTTCACACAGTTAAGGCATGAGTACATTATCCTCTATTTAGCACAGTTTTATTAAAGAATCATAAGTTAGAATAACTAGGAAATATTTGTTTAACAAGTTAGGGAGTTTACCTAACTCAAATAGAATACAAATCAAAGTTAACAGTCTTTACACATACATAAATCAAAGTGTTGAAATAAAAAACTTACACGAGATTCATTTATAAGTTTTAAATAGCTTCAGGCTTACCTATTAGGCAATATTATCAGGAGTATATTCCATAAAATGAAGGTAACATGCTGAAAAGAATGAAGCATGAGTGTAATGCAAGTACAAAAGCTTTTTAAGACTTCTGCATCTGAACATAGGTAGAATCCTCTCTCACAATATATATCGTTTGGCCCTCGTTTGTTTTTTATGTTGCCGAGTTTCATTACGCAAAAGTGACACTAATTGATTCTAACAAAATTATAATATGAGTAAGAGTCTACTTGACTATGTATTAGAAGAGAATTTAAATACCAAATAATTTACAATTCATTTGTATTAAGAGTAACTACAAATCTATATCTAGTTAAACTTTCAACTACAGCTTACCTTTTTGGGCCAGTATGGCTATGAAAGTTTCTACATTGGCCAGGATTATAAACAGCAACATTCACAAACAACTGCTTCACTTCAGACATGGCTCTATAGTTTCATTCACTCGCTCTATCAGAAAACTTCTACGGTTCAGAATAAAACCTATGGTACTCCTACACTTGTCTCGTAAAAATCTACAAATGTCCTGGAAGAAACGAGCTATGTGACTAATTAAGAAGAGATTGTAAAGATGCAAATTAAAATCAGACTGTTAGTTAAATAAACTAAATTGTCTCAATGATTACTGACATGCCTCATCCTCCCTTACACACAAACATGGTATTGTTATGGAAATTAGTTTAAATGAAATTTTTCGTTTGAATTTATGCTGATGATTTCACTGTTGTAGATTCAAAGGCTGAGAAATTAAAGTAAAAGGATTTGGTGTGGCACGTAATAATGCTGAACATTTTAAACAAATCATTACTGGTGCCTAGAAGTGTTGTTTTGCCCATAGTCAAGAAACAAAGTGATAGTTATCTGTTTAGGTAAGGGAAGATTCTTTTAAACCATATCAACTTCCTTTTGAAAATTAAATAAAGGGAGGGGAATTTATTATTGAAACAGAAAACACTAAATTCCTTGCAAAATATACCCATTTTTTTTAAAGATAAATAATTGCATTTATCCACTGAAGAAGTGAATTTTCGTTGCCTCTTCCCATAATACAGGCGTTTGTTGAGCTTTTGATTCTTCCTTACTTGTTAAGTTTTACATCTTGTAGACTGTCTGCTTTCTAGAGTGACATTTTACATTAAAGGAGGCAATTTTGATACAATTTCAAAAATTCAGAACAACTGAAGGAGGGAATATTGTATTATTTCTGTGGAAGCATCTAGAAGCTTTATTTACTTACTTAGAAGAATGTAGCATTAGAATGGATATATATAAAAGGTTTAATAGTGATAGAATTGCTTTTGTATATCTCCCCTGCCTGAAAAAAATTCAGTTCTGAAACTTTGTTAATACAGTACAAAGTCTGAAGTCGGGACGTCCAATATCCGGAATAATCCAAAATTCGGACCTGAAAGCCACCAAAAATCATTTTGTATGTGCATTTGATGCCCCCCCCCTAATAAATGCAAAGAGTCCCAATTCTTATTTCACTTTGGCACTAAATAAAACACCTTGTTACAGAAGAAACAACCATTTTAGCATAAATTTGTATGATCAATAATTTAAGTCTGCAGCTGCGTGTCTTTTAGGCATGTATCTCAAACCAAAACATTCTACATAGAAACATTCTTTATTTTACAGCAACGAATATTTTATATCCCTGATGCCAATCTGTTGAATTATTGTTTATTGTATTTTGTTGTCTTCATCGCATGTTTATCAGCACATGACAACTTGAGTAATGACTCATGTAGCGATGTGTAAACAATTTTTCTTTATATTATTATAGCAAAGATTATGGTAACCATTTATGTTGACATTGCACTTGGGGATAATTACAGATTTAAGTTAAATGCAATAAAAAATGTTGATGAGGAAATACTTTAACAAAAATTTCTTTCCATATGTTAAAAATAGATTTTGTTATTGATACCCATAGGCTAAAAGATTACAGTTAGTGCTATTTGAATTAAAAATAATTGATTTGTTATTCTGATAAACCCAGAACCGGTGCCAGAGCTCATATGGCCGGACAGAGCGGCAGAATTCAGACAAAATTTTTAGAATTTAGAGAAGCACTGAGCAACAAAATTGAGGAATGACAAAATTTTAGAACTTAGGGAGGCACTTGGTAGCACAATTTTAGGACCCACAGAGACTGCATCAGACAGTAAGATATCTAACACCTACCCCAATAAGCCTTAATTATATGTGACAATTTATTTATTCAGGACTCAGATAAGCCTTAAGCATGTAGAAGAAATAGACGTCAAGTATAATAAATAACTAAAATAATACAGTTTAGGCTTAATTGTCTCAGTGCGCAATAGAAGTAAGACAAAATTTAGCAGACGTGTTTTTTCGTCACCAATCTCATGATGGCTGACACTGCTGAACTATATGTAGATGTATTTATTGATTTAATTGTGAAAAGTTAGAACAAATTTATAATGCTGATGAAACTGATCTTTTCTGGCATTAAGTACCACAGAATACTTTGGCAACCTCTACAGAAAGGACTAGTGAGACTAACAATTTTAACAGACGCAAATGCTGCAGCAACGCACAAGTGTTAACTTTTCGTAATCGTAAAGAATACACAATGTCAGGCATTTAAAGGAGTAAAGATTTTCCCTTTATATATTGTGCAAGTAAAAGAGCATGGATGACATATGGATAATAATGAATAACATATGAATGAATAATGAATGATTGGTTTGGAAATCATTTCATGATGACGTTCAAAATGACCTGATCATATTCAACTGTATGGCTCATACATCACTTCAAGTTTTAGTGAAAGATAATGTATCCATATTATTCTTTCCTCCAAATTATACATCCATCATTCAGCCTATAGATATCAGAATAGTGCACGTGCTGAAATGCATATATAAAGTAGCATTTTTTAAGTCTATGTTAAATTTCTTGAATAATGGCAAGACTATTCGGGAACTTTTTGAAATATTTTAACTTAACATCTGCTGTGTGGAGCATCACAAGTTTATGGGAGGATGCGTCTCCAGATACGTTAAAAAATGCTTGACATAATTTATGGCCAGCTACCGTATTTCATGGTGAGGATGATGAAAATGTAAATTTGAAGGTTTTAGAATATTGCAGACCAAAGGTGAAATTTTCCAATTAATGAATTTTGTAAAGAAATGTGGAGAAGTGGTAATAAATGAAGATGACATAATAGAAATGTTTCATTGCAATGACAATAGCCCAATCATCAATCAATTAACAAACGCGAAATCTGTAGTATGGTTCTGGATCCCAAAAATATCACTACCGATAGTGAAGAAAGTGACAGAGAGATTAATGAAAACAAAAAAAATTTGATTCACAAGTTGATCGAAAATCTCGACACAGCAATTACAGGACTTGAACAATGGAACTTCGCAACTGAGCAAAAAATTGCATCTGCCTATAGAAGAAAAAGAGAAAATATTAGCACAAAAAAACAAAGCAACTTAAACAGCTTATGTTGAAAGAAATGTTTAATAAAGTATAAACAAATAAATATTGTCCTTTCTTCGTAAATTTTGATACCCTTTAGTTCATAAATACCTCATTATTTCGTAAAGCATGATTTCACATTTTTAATTTTATAATTCGTAGATGCCCTCTTACTACTTTTAAACTGATAATCTAATATTCGGAAAAATTGGGAATCGCTTAAGTCTGGTCCTTTTGAAATATTGCAAGTGGAAGTTTTAATTTGTAAGTTTAGCAGTTATAGCTGCATTCACCTTGCTTATACAAATTCACGTTGTATTTGAGCTATATCCATGATCTAAAAACAGCTTATTGCTCATTTTTTTTAAATTGAGTTTTTTAACAAAATAAAAATTTTCAACTAAATTTAAAACTTTTTTATTACATATTTGTCAAAACATACATAAAAAGTAATAATAATGATGCAAAGAAAAAACTCAAATTCATATTTATTTTCGGTTAGAAAACTTTGGTATACGCAAAAAATTTCTGTTGGTTATACTTTGTAATTCAAATGTATTGACAGCTATATATTAAATTTTCAACTTTTGTTTACTCAATTAATTGAAAATTAATTAGCTCCAATTGTTTCTAGATTTTCTAGAGTATTATTCAGGTTTGTTTTTGGTAGTGAAAATAATGTAAAATTGGACTCCCAATCATTGAATTTTGTTTTTACTTTACTGCTTGTCATAATAATGCTAGTTATTTTACGAGAAATGTAGTCATAGGTAGCATTGCTTTGTGGGCTGCCAGTTTGAGATCACTTACCTACAGCAAAGTCCCAATTAATTTTAATAAATGTTATTTGTGTGACTGTTATTATTATACATTGCTGAATTGCTGAATATGAGGCTGAGACATGATGAGGCAGCATTTTTATAAAGATGGATATGTACAACAGCTGTCACTGGGCTGCTTCTTTTAACATTGTCATCGACAAAGCTGGATTAACCATTAAGCAATATTGGTGTTTAAAACACCAAAGAAGGGGGGCATTACAGAAAGATCCTTAGGTATTCAGAAAAGGGAACACCGAAAAATTTCCTATTGGCCAGTTTTATCATAGAATGCATGGTACAGCTAAACCACTAAATAGGAGAGAGAAGGAATGAAGAGAAAATTGGCGTAAACATATGTGGGGTTACCAAAATCTTTTAAGTGCTTAGGCCCTCTAAAAGTCTTATCTGGCTCTGGTCATCATTTGAAGCTTATCTCTCTATAATCAAATTTTAAAGGTTCTATAATCAGAAAGCATTGGGTTTCAGATCTAGAATTGGAAGTAATAACAATTCTGTTCAAAAGTAAGAGCTCTTTACGTGACAAGTAGTGCAGGCTGATGTATTTGCCTTTCATTCAAGATAAGAATTACCTTGCTAACAAAATGTCAAAGACTAGTAACTTGTATCATAGTTAGTTCAGAAACAGAACTTTAAGTTTGGGGTTACAAAATACAAGACCCAGTGGCTATAATTGTGATTAAAAACTTAGCATAATCTTAGTTGCAGAAAAAATGTGTTGAGTTGTTTTTAAATATTAAAAGCCAAATTTTTATTTATGATGTTTTTGAGTTTAAATTTTCAAAAGGCAAGTAATTTAATGGATGTTTACAACATTTCTTACCTAATTCAAAATTATGTTGGGTCAGATCCTTCAAAGAAACAAAGGAGTGTACATTTTATATGTGTGGGGAAATCAGTCAAATGTCGTAAAAATCATATTGCTTTTATAAATACAAGACATATTAAGCAGTTTTTTCCAGAAATATATCCTCTTCAAACTAATTTGAATGGCAAGTTTCTAACCACAAAATTTTACAGTGATGGTGGAAAAGTACTTTAGTATTGCATTTGGTGTAGGGCAATAAATCAGAAGGAAGGTTCACATAAATTTTATGGAAGCTGAGATTCCTCAAAACTTTGGTTTTGAGGAAAATTGTTGTCTGGTTTGAGAGCAGTTAAAGAATGTTACAGTTAATGTATAGTTTTGATGCTTTATGTTGAATTCTTTGTTATTTTTATTTTAATTATGTATGCTTATTACTTTCAGCCTATTGATTATACTGCTATGCCATTTACTGATCACCCAACGGCAGTGCCGACTGCATCTCGTAAAAGAGTTCAAAAAAGGGTTCGCCGACAACAGAACTAAATGATTCTTTCTCTCTGTAAAAAAAAAAAAAAATAGAGAGAGAGAGACATGTTAAATATACTTTTCATCATGTAATCTTCAAGCATTCTATTTTTTATGAACATATCCATCACTTGTCTGTTTAATAAAATAAAATTTGTGCCTGGAAGTTTGTTGAGTATTGTCATTTTTCATCTTTGTATTATAAAAAAGTGAGCAGTTATTGCAAAATTGATCAACTGAATAAATTTCTCTGAAAATATGAGTTAATTATTTAGACTGTTAACAAAGTATTACTGAGAATTATAGCATTCTGTAAGAAGTAGTTATCTGTGGTTGTAAAAATGCAGCTTGCTGTGTTCTCCATGTATAATTAGTATCTTATAAAATTTTCTATGGCCTTTCTGGAATGTGTAGTACTTAGTAAAAACCAACTGTTATGCCTCTGGACTTGCATTTAGATTCTGAATAAGATACTGATGTTAAGTCTGGGAAATGTGAGCACTTAAAATAAATCTGGCAATCTAAAAACCGTAGCAAGAAGTTGATGGTACAGGAACAGAAGTATGAGCTGCTTGGATTCATGAAGTTTTCCATTATAAATAAGTAACAACAATAGAGTATTCTGCGTTGAAGTAAAATCCTTTTAATGTGCTTTTATACTTTTGATGTGTTAAGTTTTGTTTTTGTATTCTAAAAATCAAATTTAGAACTGCAGAAATGGCACACCTTCCGTGGAACTGTTAATTATTCTATTTCTGTTTAGTATAAAATAGAATTATGATGTTTTCTGTTTCAGCCGACTGCACAGAACTTTTAAAAACTGTTTGTAATATACATAGATTTAAATCATCTCCCATTTTTTGCATCCTGGAATTGTAATTTTTCTTTTATGTATGTTGAACAAATTATTTTCCTTAATTCCGTTATGGTGCATGAGGTTTATTTGAAAAAATATGACAACTCAAAAAACAAAATGCTTGCTTAAATCATTAATCTCAAAATATACTTAATTAAAATTATATTCAATATAAATATGCAAAAGAAAAAGTTGAGAACCAGTAAATTAAAACTTAAGCAAAAGTGAGTTTCAATTTTGTTATTTACTTTTTCTCAACTTTTTCTTTTCATATTTCTTATACTTTGGAAAATTTATAATTTTAGTTTTTAATGTAATTTTAATTAAAATATATTTTTGCTGCTAAAGCACATCCATTCCTTTGGTTTAGTTGGCATATTTATTTTTTTTCTTAATTCCTTTTTCTATATATATAATTTTAAAATAATAAAGTGTTAAAATGGTTCTCAAAACTAAAATCCAGAATGCTGCTGAGGTTGTTAAATAAAATCCAATCCAGGATGTCTGTTTAGTAAGCAAGGATAAATCGAAGTGGGAAATTAAAGTGTGGATTGTAAAAATATCAAAAGTGTATGTCTAAAGTATTACTAAACAGTAAGAAAGAGCTCAATATTATTCTGTTCTTGTCCAGTGTTTGTGTAGTTGTGTAAGTACTTGCACATTTTTCCATTCTTATCACTCCATCAGAAAAAAAGTGAAGAGTTTTGTATAATTTTTTCAGACTGTTTCGTATACCTTTTGAAGTTTCTTCAACTAAAATGTAGGGGGTAAGTTGATTTTCAAAGGTAACTTTTATTTTAATAAATAGAGTTACCTATCATTATCAAGAAAGACAGAAACTTTTTTTAGACACCTGATGTAAGTTGGGGAAGTAACTTGAAATTACATATCCCCTGATGATAGTCTAATTTAAATCTATGCAACTAACTACATCATTTTCATTCTTTATTCATTAATTTTCTTTTGAGTGCTTTCATACACTTAGACAATAATATTTCGGCCACAGGCTTTTAACATTTTTACGATTCTTCACACATGAAATTTGGCATTTAAATTCATTCTTGTGTATTAAACATAAACATGCTGGGTAGTATTAATTTATTTTGTTTAATTTTGTATGTATGTGAATAATTTCAGTTATATGTAAAATTGTAGTATGTCTTGTATAATGTAACATGAAAGGCTTCAAGAGAGCTTAGCTGCACCAGAGGAAAAAGGTTACCTGGAGAAGGAAGATACGTTATTTTTAACACATGGAATAGTATTCTTGACTCATATAATCTGCTAAAAAAGCTAGCGTTTGCTGTTCTTTCCTTATTAGGGTCTACATATTCATGCAATCAATCATCTTCAAGCATGAACCTTATCAAGAATAAATTGATAAGTCGTCTCATTGATGAGAACTTGGAATCATACTTAAAATTAAAAACAACGCACAAAGAGTTACACAAACTTTCTGAGGAGATGCAAGGCTATTAGTCACATTAGTGTTTGTTCGTCATTATCATGATTTGATTTTTGGATATCTTACAATTTTAAAAAAGCATCATTATTAAGTGTAATGTCAAGAGAATAAGTCAACCGTCATAAAAGCACCTTTGTATTTGAGTTCAAAAACCTTCTTTCACAGTCTTCCAATTTAAGTAGTTCTAAAAAGTCTTCCCACTCTAAACATTAAGCCACTAGTTAATATTTCTAGTGTTAGTTTATCAGAAGAACAAAAGAGAATTCTGAACTATAATTTTAACTTCTCACAAACCTCAAAACCTTTGATTCAAAAGATTTTCACTTTACAGAAGAGCTTTCAAGTTCAGTAAAGTTTCAGTTATAAAGAAAAAAGTAGTTAGGCATCGTATTGCTCATAATGTGAAATTCAACAGTACGCCTTTGAAACCAAATCTAAACATGAGAGAAAGAGCTAGAATGCGCAAAATTCATTCTAACGCTGACATTATCATTTCAAAGGTGGCCAGATAGTCATCATGGATAAGAACACTTAACATTGCTGATATCACTAAACTCTTAAATGGAGGACAGTATAATGTGATCCCTAAAGACCCTTCACCTTCAGACCTCTCAAAAATAAAAACTACGGTCAAATCTTCACAAATCCTTCCGACCCACTTAACACTAGAATTACGGGAACAGTTATTTTGACCGTATCTCCATTTTAATTGGGCATAACATTTTTAATTCTTCAGTTATAATTTTAATATTTTTTTACTTTTTCTAAAAACTTACGAATATTACATATATATATATATATATATATATATTTTTGTTCATTTTAAGTAATTATTTTCGACAATATTATTGTTTATACCTAGAATTACGGCTTGTGGTCATTTTGATCGTATCCAGAAAATTATAGATTTCTCAATACTTTTCTGACGTTTTTAGCTATTTCCGGTTTGCTGATAGATAAAAAAGTGTATTTTTGGTAAGAATGATTGCGTATTTCTCAGAAGTGATTGGGAGGGGGAATTTTTGCACACCATGTATCTGTGCATTTTGCTTGTGTTAAAAAGTTTATTTTTCAGTAGACAGAAATGTTTTACTTTATTTGTATAGTTTTGTTTATCATGTCACAAAGAAGCGCTGGTGGAAAATTATCTAATGGAAGGAAGAGATGCTGAAAGTCTTTCTGATGATAATTCTCCTTCAGAAACAGAACCTGATGAAGAATTTCATTCCAAGTGAATCTGATTCATCTGATGGAGAACCTAAAGGAAGCAGAAAAGGAAAGTAAAAATTTATGTCAAGGTACCAAAGACTGCAAACTGATATCCATTTGCCTTTGTTTCTGATATCTAGAATGCTTTTTTAGAAAATTGCTTGAAATGTTATAAACCTGAAGGAAATATAATAATGAATTATTTCCCATGAAGACCTGATGCCGATTTATTCAGTATATGCATGAAAAGCTGGAAAATTCGGCATTAAATTTTGGCTTCCTACTAATGTGCAGCCAAAATATTTACTGAATGGATTTTCTATTTGGGAAAAGGCGAAACAAGACCAGCTAGAGAAATAGAAGCTGAACATGCAGCTTTTCGCTTGATGGAACCGCTGAAATTAGTAAAAGAAATTAGAAATTCAGGGATAAGCTGCGTTGGCACAATAGATCGTTCAAATAAAGAAGTACCTTATTCTTCCAAAAGTACCAGGAATGAGCTCTGTTCTTGTAAGATTGTTAAGCATGACAATATAATACTTACGTCTTATCAAGGGAAAAAAGAAACAAGAACGTGCTGCTCTTGAGTGCCATCAAAGCCCCCTCAAGATAAAAGGGGGCTTTGATACCATGCACCCGACATTGGAAATCGCATCTGATGAAAAAAATACACCAGAAGTGGTGAATTTTTGCAATTCGACCAAAAATATGGAGTTGATGTCTTGGACCTGATGGCCAGAAAATACTCAGTGAGGTCCTCATCCATTTTTTTTTTTTTTTTTTTTTTTTTTTTTTTTTTAATATTCTTGATTTTGGCCATGATAAATCCATGGATAATTTACAAGGAAACAACTGAATATAAGAATATCAGCCGCCATGATTTTATTTTAAATATGGCTGATGAGCTTCCAAAGATGTACATTTCATCCAAAATTCACAAACTATCTGTGTCTAATGAAAAGAGAATTGGTACTTGCGTCAGCCTTTCCTATAAGCGTAAAATATGTCAAATGAATGCATGCAGAGGGAACAAAAGTTTGAATAAGTGTGAGTAATGTAAAAAGCATGTTTGTGGAACCTGTACATGTAAATCAGTAATCTATATGCACTGCAAAACCGAGTAATATCAAGTACTAATATGTTTATTTCATATTGAAAATTTTTGAGGCAATTTATTAAATGATAAAAAGTTTAAAAACATCTAAAATGATTGTTTTTCTCTTTTAGATCTCTTATATAAAATTATCTTTCGATTAATATATTTACTCGTTTTCCTTTGTTACATTAAATTGTTTTTTGGTTGCATGTATTTACTCAATTTACTTAATAAACAAGCAAAATGTATTGTTATAAGCATTAACTTTACATAATATTAGCAAAAAGCGAGCCTTTTCTTTTATTCGGAAGGTCAAAATGACTGCTGATCGTAGTTTAGGTATACGGAAAACACTACGAGTGTTAAAACAATCGCTTATCCCATCTGTGTTGTGAATTGAGGCAGATTGTATGCTTTTACCAAAATTTATAAAAGTGGCATTCCTTCCTGCCTTATTGTATCAAATTTAGGTGCTGCCTTTATAGCCGTTAAATAAATATTTAGTGTGTAGATTTTCAACTTTATTAGATAACGTTTACACCGTAAAAAATTCAATAGCGTTTATAAAAAAGTTAAAAGCATTATTTCTCCAAACTTTCTGTATTTAACAAAAGTTTACACGTGACGTCTCGTCTTAAGAATAATAAAAATCATAATTTTGATAATATTATTTCAAATAATGTTAAATAGAATGAAAAATTAATTACATTACAATATTTTGAAATTTCTTGTGTTTTATAACATGATTAATGGTGCATTTAAAGTTTTAAAAGCCTTTCCTAAAGAGATATAATAAGGAAGATTCTGAAAATTAACTCTCAAAAAATTTTATGTTTCATATTATTATTGTAAGGTAATGCAGAATTTTATTTACAAAATTTAAAAAACCTAACTTGAGCATATAAGTTATATCTTAAATTTAAATTTTTGTATATTTATTTTTATTTCAATTAACTAATATGAAAATTCTTACAGCTATAAGTTATAAATGGAAATTTGATAATTATACAATACTAGAGGCCAGTTATCTTCAAGAAGGGAACGAAGGTTTTTAGGTCCTACTGTATTTCAGCATCCCACAGCCATCAGCAAGTAGTAGTGCTGATTTGCTTGTAGAGGGACATACAATGCTAAAGGCCAGTTACCTTCAAGAAGGGAACGAAGGTTTTTAGGTCCTATTGTATTTCAGCATCCCACAGCCATCAGCAAATAGTAGTGCTGATTTGCTTGTAGAGGGACATACTCCATTTTTATCAAAGATTTATTCTATTGTTGCATTACTGTGTATCATTTTTAAAGTTTTACATTGCATTGCAATGATTTTATTATATAATAAGATAATACATATCATTTTATTATATAAAAAGTAAATAAGTATTAGTTTCAACAGAATTTCATGATTATCTAATTAAAATTACTTTGATTTTTACTGATTAAAACATTTAATTTTTACGAAGGCCTTTCAAACAGACAAGAAGTGTGGAATTTATATTCTACTATTCAAGAACTGTGAAAATGTTCAACTCTTCCCTGAGTTAAAAAGATTTCTAAAAATATTAAAATTTTATCTTTTGCATTTATTGAAATAATTATTTCTTTGGAATTTTGTAACTTGTATTTTTCAAAATCTTTTCTCTTCATCTGTTAATGATATAATGCTTTCCAAGCCGTTTTCTCTTTGAAGGGGAAGGATATGTAATGCATAAAATAAGAAATTAAATCACTAATAAATAAGTACCTAATCAGAAATAGTCCTTTAAATTTTTTCTTAAGATTTAATTATATACCCACCTTAAAACGGACATCTACTGCATATTCCGCTGTGCTGAAGATTCTTGACTAATTACTGCTTAGATTCTAGACAAAGACTTTGCATCCTTATTAATAGCCAGGTCATTTTGTTTCACCGACTTGGACTACTCTAACCAAAAATGATGCACTCACATATAGCAGTCGCTTGTTGACCTTGTCCATTGTTTCAAAATATGACACATCGTATAGCTCTTGTAAAGTACTTATTGCATTTATAACGTTGTCCCAGCTCAAGTATCTATTTCTAAGAAATCCTTCTTCAAAAAATAAATTTATGAGATGGAAAAAGTTGTTTTGTGATTCTTTAAAAGTGCAGACATCTACAAGTCAGCATAATTGTAGCAAGTAATCCTCCATCACCACCCGGTTAACTGTAAGACAGCTAACGCTCTCTCTTTCTCCATGGAAAATTTTCTTCTTTTCCACAACCTATTTCATTACATATACATATGCTGTTACGTGCATACACGTTCCTAATGGTTTGAATGCACACAGAACCAATGATACCTTAATAAAATTTATTCTCCAAAAGAAAAATTTTCAGTTTTGGAACTTTTCACAAAAAAACTCAAAAGATTTTCTCAGTGTGGCAGAGTATAGCTCTGCTATCAATAGTTAGCACTTCAGACTACTGAGAACGTTAAACAAAAGCAATGCAAAGCGCATCTAAAAAAAGAGATGCTCTCACGAT
>KK117292.1:0-22945 GCA_000611955.2 Stegodyphus mimosarum | reverse complement strand
GCATTCTAAACTAAATACTGAAAATTGATGCTATATCCAATCTTGAAATTTCCTTCGAATATTCGAAATTGCAGAGTTACAGTTACATAGTGGTAAGACTAATTATTGTTACTCAGGGGTCAAACTCAAATGTAGCCAAATAATAACCAACACTGGCGACATCTCGCCAAGTTTCATAACAAAACCATCGCCAGCTTGGCGGGGTGAGACAGACATTTACATGAATGTTAAAAATGAGCTTCCCTCAGTAACCTTATTTTTCCGGCGGACCTTGGTTCTTGAGGGCTTTCACGTTATACCTAGTATGCAAAGATACAACAATTTTACTTATACTTTCACTAAAATTATTTATATATATATAGAAAACCCGTAACATTGCCTTGTTCCTAAGGACTGCACGCCACAGACAGTGCAATCTCTGGATATATACAACTAAGGAAATCAATGCAATAATAATTTAATAAACAACATACAACAAATCAAACATTACATCAATAAATAAATGCATGAATTTACAAATAGGATCATGGTCTCAGCATACTATTTACATTATATACAGTATGTTATTATGACCATAGATAGGCCTGTCGTACAGAGCCATAGCTAGGGTTTTCAGCGGCAGAGGACAACTCAAGGTTTTGCGCCCCCTTCTGTGTGCCAAGAATGAAAAACATTTCATCCTGAAATTTCGTAATATCAATTTTAGACCCCATGGATGCTGCCCCCGAGGACAGATGTCCCCCTTTGCCCCACCCTAGTTACACCACTGCTGTCGTAAGTTATAATATTTATTACAGGGACCGGACGAAAATGGAGCCAAATAGTGCCCGTGTTTGCAACATTTTAACTATTTCTCGCCAAATTTGGCGACAAAATAAATCGCCAAAACCGCTGCTCGCTTGGCGGTACTGTTCGCTTCGCCAAATTACCGAGATACCCCTTTGCTCAATGTTAAATGGACTTGCTGCTGGATTCTTACTTCCAGCTTAGCTCCTCTCTTAAGATTTTTCGCATTATATTACGCAGCGAAATACAGCAATTTGACATATAATTGTACTAAAATCATCTATCTATGTACAAAATTTGTAACATTGCTCCATGTCAAAGGACTGCACGTCTCGGACAGGAAGCACAACTAAGGTCAATGCAATACTTAAACAATAATTGCAATAAATAACATAAATCAAATACTAAATAATTTAATGAGTGCAAAAATTTACAAACAAATAGGTCCATGATCTTATACTATTTACATTATATACACTACGTACTATGGTGATAGTAAGGAGCTAGCCTGTCATAATGAACCATTTTAGGCTTAGAATTCGATGACTTACGGGTCCGAACTACTGGCCGATGCTATTCGCACCACCGGTGCGATTAGCCTCTTCAGGCTATTCGCACCAACATTAACCACGCATGCGCATTGGGTTGTCAGTTCCAGATCCATCATTAGAACTGAATCGAAAAGAACGAATCCTAAGTGCGTGAACTGCCCACATTTCCTTTATTTATTTATACATAAAAAAGGGCAGACTTTTATATTCGAAATGTTTATCGTTTTCCTGAACAGTTGGAATAGTTTAAATGACTGGTTTGGGGGGTTAAGATCTTGTATACATTTTTTGTACTTCTTATAATACATTTAGATTCGAAGATGTGTTTTACACAATCAAGATTTTACCTTATTCCTCTCTGAAATTTTTCGTCTTTTATAATAAAAATTAGACCGAGTATTCCCGCGTAGAAAATTTAGACGTGAAATAAGTTAAAAGCGATAAAATCAACTATTAAATGAACAATTAATGATATAATACTGGTTATTAACAATTTTGTATGCTTCTTTAATTTTTCTATTCTTTAAATTTTCTATTTTTTACTCGTTATTTTCAATATACAAAAAATATTTTAAAGAATTTTGAACTTTGTTCGTACTAATATTTCAAAGAACCTTGATATATTATACAAACACATTAATAAATTAAATTTAAATAAATAATGGGCTGTAATTTAAAAGGCAAAAATAATTTAATAGAGATTTAGATTGAAAAATTTGCACACACAAATGAATTATCAGATTTTATAAGGTTTTATTTCATAAATAACTTTGATTTTGAAATATGGCATTTGAACCTATAAACATGTGTGGACACTGAAAAATTGATGCATATATAAGAACATTATAATTTTCAATAAGTTTTCCTATTGAATAATAAATTTTGACAGTTCTATGCTATAAGACTAGGGTCTAAGTTTGCATAAAAATTCCTCTGTTAAATGAAAGAATTTAAGTCATTTCTGCAGCCTTCTTAACAATACATTAAAGATTTTTTAACTAATTATACGTTCTCACTTGCTATTAGAACCATCATTAAATCCTTATTTGATCTTATCTTTTTCTGAACATAATCATGTATATAGATTGACCTCGTCTTTGCAACTGATAATTACTACTTGCAAATTATTCTCTTACATATTCACTATACATATTTTGGTGAATATTTATAATGACACCATGCGTCCTGTACTTCATTAGCTAATTATTTTATTTTTTATAGATTATACTGCTTCATTTTAAGGTAGAATGCTACCTATTTGATTGCATTACATTATATTTTGGAATCTAGCAGCACTATCTATGTTTATTGCATCGTGTTATAGCATATTGTGATCTAGCATATTTACTGTCACATATTTCTTTATTGCTACATTGTATATATTATTACTACACTGTATTTATATTATTGTTGTATCATAATTCTATTATTGACTAGCTGACCTGTGCGATTGATATAAATAATGTGTAATCATTATGATTTAAATTAGTTATGCATGGTTAAAACAATATGTAATAATTAAATGCCATACATTTGTAAAATCATTCTATGTAGCACATTTGTTGAACATAAACAGTTAATCAGTTTTATGTCAATAGTTTGTGTTATAAATTAGTGCTTAGAAAATTTGACTGTTATTTATTGCTTTAAAAGAAATTTGGATTTTCTTTGAATGTCAACGTTCTCATGAACACACATTATTTTTGCCTCTAGTGTAGAATTGGGTGCCCTTTCGTTTGGCGAAAAATTTTCTTCAGTTTTGGCGATGAAACCCCATTTCTGGTTACCATGAGAGTTTTAACTTGGTTTTAGCTTCTTGATTTTTTTAAGTGAAAATAAATCGATGTGCACATGGACAAAGACGAGGCAATGGGCAGTGATTAGTTTGTGCAATTCTCTGATTTTTTTTTAAGTGAAAATAGACCGATGTGTACATGGACACGGAGTTTGTGAAATTCTTTGACTTATTTTGGTTATGTGTAGCGTCCATCTTGAAATTGTGCCTTCCTGGCGCCGATCTTGGCGTCAAAAAAGAATCGCCAAAAAACAAGGGGCACCCAATTGTAAACTTTAACCTTACTTTTAAATAATTAAATTAAAAATATGAAATAGAACTCAGACAATACATTCTACAAATTAAATCATTTTTAATTAAGTAATAAAAAGATTTCAAATAAATATAATTTGTAACAAATGATAGGTATCTACAGTTTGGACAAAACCAATATTTGACTGGTGGATAAATTACAATATTTTGACGAGTCTAGTTATACCAATTTAGACGCAAATCAGACAATACAATTATATTCTAAATCTTCTAAACAGTCACAGCATTTCCACCCCATGCAAATTATTGCACTTTTTAATTGCTCAATTATCAGGAAAGCATCTGGTTGAAAACACTTTCGAATAGATTCAATGTTTACTATTTTATTTCTCATACGTTGTATAGGTACAATTTGTGGAGTTATAGATACTTCACCCTCTTCGATTAATTTGTCAGGAGCTGCTCGTTTGGCAACTCTTGAATCTACAAAATTTAGTTCAGTCTCAAGTTTTTACTTATCCGTTTTGTTTTTAAATGTATCATCTCGCACACGCACAATTTAAGGTGTCTTATTTATCTGCCGTCGATTGGAACCAATAACAGTTTCAGTAACAATAACTAAAATTTAATTAACAAAGAAATGGCATATAAGGAAGATAAGCAGAAACTTGTAAGATGATTGAAACTTGTAAGATCATTGAATCAAAAGAGCTGTGCGCATGCAAATCGACATGAAATGCTTGCACCTGGACTGATTGTGCGCATGCGCTAACGTAGGTGGTGCGAATAGCCTCTAGAAGCTATTCGCACCGTCGGTGCGATTAGCCACTGCGCCGAACTACTAAATCGTTCAGCCTGTTTAGAACTGCCTAAGAACCGTCCCAAGGTGACTAGTTTAGGACAATGGTCGGCAAACTCATTAATCCACAGAGCCAATTATTAACAGTTCGAAGCTTGAAATCTCTTTTGAGGGCCACACTTTTTTAACCTAAATTATATAGATAAGTATATCGTTATTCATTTAATTAGGGTACTCTTACGCTGGCTTTTACTAAGAACGTCCTCAATCCGATTCAACGTACGTTCCCTGAAGACGATCCTCTTCCAACTCACCAATTACCACTTGTCTTGTATACTCGTTTCGTGTATTTTCTTTCGTTCATTCTTTCTGTGTGTCTAAACCATCTTAACATACCTTTCTCAACACATCTTTTTTCACTCCACAACACTCCCTAAAATTAACTTAATACTTCAGTTTTTAAGTGTTAGTTAAACTATATAGGTATTTTAGGTTAGGTTAAAATAATACGTCGAATAATGATTATTGGAGAAGTCAAACAAGAATCAACGTAATATTTGTAAATTTTGCATGACTAGTTTCGATGGTTTAACTACAGAACCGCCGTCCTCAGCTGCTTAAGTGCAAATGAACGAGATAAGATAAGAATGGTTGGACAGAAGTTAAGCTACTAGTGCCATCTATTGATGGGGCAAGAAAACTAAAACATAATTTCTTAAAGGCTGAAGGTAAAGATGGATTCTAATTAAGGTTGTTAACTAGAACAGAAAGTTTTTTATGAATGTGAAACGCCTCTAGAATATTTATTTCATCAATGGAAGAAATTTTTTGAATAATTTTGGCTGTAGAAATACGTAAACTGTGATTTTCGGACCAACAGAGGATTTCTGTGTTTCATTTTCCTTAAATCATGGCCTCATGTTTTTTTAACGCTGTCTTAGTTTGACCAGTGCAAATTAAGCCACATTGGCAACAGAGCTTAAATTGCGCCTGAGCCCAGATCCAGTACTTCTTAGTTTTGGAGATAAATCATAATTCTAGGCGGAGCGCACTGGAGCCCCTAAATAAGAAGGCTTCGCACTTTTTTTTTATATCTGAGAAACAATTTCAGAAGAAATTTTATTTTTAGTAATAAAATTATATTAAAAATCGATTTTACCTTCTCAATACATGCCTCTCTTTCTTTGGGAAACAAAACTTTGAGCATAGGTCGAGATTTCTAAACAAAAAAAGCCCCCACTTACATGTCAGAAGCTTATTCTCCAGAAAATACAATGATTTTTTGACAATGGGTAAATTCCTCCTTCCAACACTAGTGTCTTCCAGCGGTAAAAGAGCACCTAGACTTTTTGGAACGATGTAACGGAAGATGGGAAATGAAAATTGTAACTTGTTATTTTGTTCGCAGCGCTTCGAATTCGAAGAAAATTTTCTCCCCCGTCTCATACAGCTAGACAATTAAAATTATATTGACAGGAGATCATGGTCAGAAAATGCTGGAATCTTTTTTTTTTTATTATTGTTTTGTTTTCATACCTATTCGACCTCCTTAATTTTCTCTATATTCTGTTACTGTTTATAGCACTCTCTCTAGTCTCATAAGTGACGTTTTAATTATTTTAACGTTGTTCATTGGTGTGCTGAAAAAAGTATAGTCCTTATTTCTGTCATCCTCCCCCCCCGTCATATTCAAAGCTTAAATTCAGGTGACCACCAGATGAACTATTACTTAGTTTTTGTGTTAAAATTTAATTCCTACTGGAACACCAGATAAGTCAAGGTTCAGCATTTTATTTTACTGGTTACCTTTTATTTAATAACTTAATAAAATTTTATTAATCTCTTTACATTTTATGAAATTTGAATTATTTAATTATTCTAATCATTAATTATTTTGATAACTAATTATTTAATTTTTTGAATCATTTACGATTTTATTATATTAGTCATTTTACTAGTTTATTTATTCTTGCTCCTCTTTACTGATAGTCTTCCACAGGGCTCCGACACTTCTAATTTTAGGAATGAAGTCCTGATTGGCAAGGAATTCTGCAGATACCCCTGGAATTCATATCCAAAGTGGAGTCCTTAATTAAGGAACTGGAAATTTATCTATAGGAGGAAAAAAAGAAGAAATTAAAATTTCTATAGCTAACCAATGGAAGGAAAGAAATAACATAATTCTTATAATCTGCTAAAACGAGAGTTATACAGGGACCGGACTAAAATGTGCTAAATATCTCCAAGTTTGGCGACTTTCGGTGATTCCGTGCCCTTTGTTTAATACATAAACGCGAAAATTTACAAATTTATATTTAAATGGAACCAAGTATACTATATATATTATATGCACTACGGGACTAAGTACTATGGCTACAGTAAGAGGGCTAGCCTATCGTAATGAACGACATTACGCTTAGAATTTGATGACTTAGAATCAGAACTACGATGTCATTCCGTCTGTTTTGGACTGTGTAAGGACCGTTCCAAGAAGACTGAAGTTTAGTAAAAAGTTCTTTTATCCAGTCGGGATTCCATAACCATAGCTTGTCAATTCGTTGAATCTATATCCTGTAGTCTTGCATCATATAGAGTTTTCATCTTGTCACTTAACAGGATAAGTCGCAGATAACGAATAAGGAACGGTGATGATTTTTTAAGTAGATCGAAGAACGCAAAGGCATGACAAGTCGAATTTTGAAGCATCTACTTTTCGTAGCACACAGTCTTTCACAATATTTTCGATTCAAAGATGGCATGTTTTTGACATATTTTAGTGAGGAGGCCGAAGAAAACTTTCACTGACGTAACATGGCACATACGTAGTTCATCATTTTGTAATTTGAATTTTGCTGTCATTGGCATTGGAGATCTCGCGCACCAATAAGTCTTGTCGACTATTAGGTTCTTTAATTAATTCTTATGGCACAAGTAGGTAGCATCTTATTCAAATAACAAGATAAACGTAAAATAACAGTTAACTAAAGTAGGAATAACAAGAAAAAGTATGATTTACTAGATATATAGTATAATAGATTAAAGCAGAAATGCTTTCAGCTATGAGGTAAGAAGAATTACAATCCACACAATTTAAATGATTTTTCTTTTCCGGAAGACTTCTAGTTTTACATGGCTATGATTCTTTACTACTTTAAAACGCAGAAATAATTTTAAAAAGAATGCTTTATTTAAGACTTTTTTAAACAAAATAATTGATTCACATTCTCTGCATCAAGTAATTAATTCCTGTGTATAGCTGAACTAATCTAAATATTTATCTTCATGAAAATCCAGTAAATTCATTTTTCTTCTATCTTTCAATTTTAACTTATGTACTCTATAACAAAAAAATCGACGCACCAAGAGGGAGTTGTCCGATGGAACCAAAAATTTGTGGATAGGAAGATTGTGTACAGAATAGAAAATGATTAAAATTTCAGAACAATTGAACGATTTATTTCAGAGTTACATAGTTACAAATTAACGAGTACTGCAAGGTGTTGACCCACCTTTAGCCTGGATGCAAGCTGCCACACGGCGTTGCATAGACTGATAAAACTCCCGGATGGTCTCCTGCGGCATTTCTTGCCAAATTTGCTCCAATTGTCGGGCTAGGTCATCAACATCCCCTGGTAAATGCAGTCGCCTTCCAATATATCCCAGATATGCTCTATGGGAGAGAGATCTGGCTGGCCAGAACAGTTAACAACAGTTAAAGAACAGCTCCTTATATACATCCGCTGGAAGCGCAGTTCCGATGTGCTGGCGATCGCACTATTCATTCATTGGACACTAAATTTTAATCATTTGCATATTTGATCAAAACAGTTATCCATACGAAATTTTAAAGCAATTGGATGATTCCTTCCAGGTGTGTGGAGTTTTTTGTTGTAGAGTGTATTTAATAATTCTCAAACTTATTAAATTGAACTATTAGTCAGTTTTCTGTTTTGGAACACATATTTCTAAATGAAAATTGGCCAATATCTACAACACCAATCATGTAACCTTTCTAATCAACTGGAATTTGAGTATTATATGGATGATATAATATTTAAAATTTTGAAATGTTAACTTTTAGCTTGGTGGTAATACACATGATTCTCAAAAATGTGCTTTTCAAAACTCAGGAGCAAAAATTTTATGGAGGTCATTGATTGAAAGCACCTCCTCACAAGCGTATGAGGGCATAAACACTGTAAGCAAATATTTTCATGGCCGAAAATTTTGGGGAAGATCTTTCCATTGTTCAAGGATTAAGTTTTCTGAATTTTAGATGCAATATTTGGAATCCATACACTCTACTTTTTCTAATGCTTCACCAAATTTGATAAATTTTTTCACCCACGTATCATTTCCTTTCTGTCAATTTTATTTCAAAATTGTCAATATCCAACCGTTCAACAAATATTTAAGATCATCCGTTATATTGGGCTGATCGGAAAATCATGTCGTATTTTGCTAGCAGATGTCCTTAGTCCGTTTTTAGAATAGAAGCACCCTGCGCACGCACCTCACTGAAATACTATATAAGGTCACACTTCTATCCCATTCAACAAGCAGAATATTGTTCGATTCCAATGGGTTGGATAGATTTTATACGAAGTTGAAAATGGAGAAAAAAACTGTGGCATTTTGCTATATTTTGCTTTTTTATTTCCACAAAGTCTAACCCACGGTACACGACACGAGAGATTGCAGAGGCACTACACATTGCTCAATCAACCGTTCACGACCATTGAAAGAAGCTCGGATTCGTAAGCAAGCTTGAAGTTTGGGTTCCTCATGAGTTTAAGGAAATCCATTTGGTGAAGCGTTGAGCATCTGCCATTCCCTTCTTAAGGGGGAAGAAAACGACTCTTTTCTGAAGCGTATGGTCACTGGTGACGAGAAATGGATTGTGTACAATAACGCCACACAGGAAACAGGGCGATGAACCGCCTCAATCCACGTCTAAAGCAAACATTCACTAAAAAAAGATCATGCTGTTAGTGTGGTGGGATTTCAAAGGTGCTGTGCATTTGGAGCTCTTACCAAAGAATGAAACGAGTACTTCAGCCATGTACTGTCAGCATTTCGACAAATTGAACAATGCAATCAATGAAAAGCAGCCAGAACTCGTGAATCGTAAAGGCGTTGTGTTTCACCAAAACAACACAAGACCACACACGAGTTTGGTTATTTGAGTTTGGTTACATAAAAGCTTGTGAGGTTCAACTATTTAAATCTAAAGTTCTAACTCCGAACCCCACGAACACTTAGCAAGCGAATAATCGCTTAAGTGTGAACAGAACACGTGAGACTTGAGAAGGGTTTAAAATCCTTTATTATTCAGTATATTTACAATCAGTTCCGACTTGGAACTTTACATAAAGCCGCCACTCGGGCTTGAACTTAAATACTAATATTTTGAACTAAAACTAGCTTAACAAAAGCTCTTAAAGAATACAGCCGAAGCTATCAGAATCTAACTAGTTGACCCCTATGTATTAATTAAATCGGCGAAGCCTAGCAAGGGCCTAAGATATGGCCGAGCGTAATAACAGCTAAGAGAGACGTAGCCAGAAGGCAAACGCGCGCTAGTCAGGAAATCAGACTCTCTCTCTTGAAGTCGGTTATGTCACGACTTAAATAGTACTCCTTCTCATTTGAATTATCTGCGTTCTGAAATTACATTCTGGCAGGAAATTGTAAGCTGAAACTAGAATAAGATAGGAAAGATACAAAACTTAAAATAACTGTTAATTAACATAATGTAAACATTGCAAGCTGTTGGAGCTTGGCTGGGATGTGTTCAGGGCAAGCCTGCAAATTTCCCTGTGATATTGAGGTAAGAAATCTGGAATAGGCAATTTGCAACAATGACACTCATGCATCATTTGCCCGAAGAACTGCGATAGAGAGCTAAGACTAGAGGCAGGACCAAGTCAAACAGAAAAGGCCACATGGCTAAATGTTAGTTCCTTCTGTGGTTCATACACTTTGGCAACAATTTCTAACCACAGATTCGGCATCCAGGAGGCTCAACCAAGGAAGGCCAACCGTACGACGAATGTCGATGGCCGATATTTGTTGTTATACGCATGAAGGAATAGAACCTTAACTCAGATTCTCCCTTGCTACAGACACTGCAAGGTTGGTGTCAACGTTAATCGTGCGTAGAAGGCTTCCCGAAGAGGTCTGTAAGCGAAGCGACCAGCCACTTGCATGCTGCTCACGCCACGTCATAGAAAGGAACATTTGAGGTGGGGACGCAAACGTGTCCACTGGACAGCTGATCCATGGAGGGCTGTTCTCTTAACAGATGAGTCCAGGTTTAGCCTCAAAAGCGATAGTAAGGGTTTTTTGATTTAGAGAGAACCTGGAGCCAGTTATCATCCATTAAACATCAGTAAAGGAGATGCATACGGAGGAGGCAGTGTCTGTGTTTGAGGTGATATCTCTATGAGTGGACGCAGAGACCTCCAAGTCCTTCCACGTGGAACCATGAATGCTCAGGCCAATAGACATGACAACCTTGATGCTTATATGTACCCTTTATCAGGGTAATGGGTGATAATTTCCTGCCACAGGACGACAACGCTCGAACGCACAGTGCTCGCATCGAGGATGATTATCTTCAGTAGCAAACAATTCATCACTTGGAGTGGCCAGCTCGATCACCGGACCTGAATTCTATCAAGGAAGTTTGGGATATTTAGGAAGACGTATAGCTGCTCTCGGTCCTTCTCTTCAGGCCCTTGCCACGCTTGCAACTGCTTTGGAAGAGCAATAGTTCTCACTTCCTACGGAATAGACTGCATAACTGATAACATCGCACATCGCTGTGTGTGTTGTATTGCTTCTAGGAGAGACCATACTTCATACTGATTTCTGTAATTTTTCGTAATTTTTGTGATTTTCCTTAAGAGCTATTTGTTTATTCCTTAACCAGTGTATTTACAATCTATCCTTTTCTTTGCAATTCCTTTTTACATCATTATACAGTGTTGTGAAAATGCTGAAAACATTAAATCACACTAGCATAGTCCTGGAAATTCTTGCTCCCTTTCTGTTATAAAAAGTCGAAAATCATCCAAAAGTTCGACAATTCTGTGAATAACTTATTAATGACTCAAGCAGCGAAAGTTATTCTGCATAAGAAGTCCATCATATTGAGATTCTACTTCCTGTAACAACTTCGAGAACTGGCGATTATTTAGAGCAAGTACAGATATGAAGTTAACAATTTTAGTTATTACTGACAGCACACTATAAAATAAGTTCATACCATCTTTTGCACATAATGCTTATTGATGTACAATGCAATGAAATTTCATAATAAGATATTAAACTTCTTCAGCTAGAAATTTCACATTATGTATTCGTACCATATTTGAGGCAGCGTCAGATGTTACGAACACAATTTAACTCAAACCCACCTTTTACTTCAAATTCTTGATTAATTTCATTCATTGTATCTTTACATGTAGTCGTAGTCGGCGAACTCAATCATACAACTAATTCCTCTCTCATTACACTTCCTCAAGCAAATCAAACGGAAACAACTAACCTTGCTTGTAAAGTCACACAGGTTTTTTTTTCAACAAGGATATTGAAAACATTTAGACGTTATCTAAATCAGACTTTATTTTCTTTGAAGCATCTTCACTCATTTTTATTATTCTATCCTTCAAAGTGTTCTTTCTGACAAGCATTCTTTAATTCTACTAATTATTTGTTGTTTGTTGGGAAAATCTTTAAATAATTTGTCGGATGTGACTAAGAGAGCAGTCTTCAGCAACTCACCATCAGAAAGCGGTTTCCAATGCTGTGCAATGCAGTGAGTTATATGGAAACTCGCTTCAGTAATATTATTCTTTGGCTCTAAAGACAACTTGCTTATTTTGCGCCTTGCTTTACTTTTTGTGCAATGAACTCTCTTCTTTCCTCATTTTGCAAGGAGCAAACATTTTTGTGATTCACCTCAAAATGACGCTTTACAGTAAATATGCTACATACTAACGTTACAGTACACAAGCAACACAGAACTTTGTTGTTATTTTTCTTAATACACCATAATCCATTGTTCACTGTGCTTGGCCACTATCCTTGCTAAATTTAGACACACGCAGATAAGTTCAGAACAGACGGAAAAGGAAAGAGAGAGGCACCGTCCATGTGTATCTTACACGTACCATTCAGAGCTACTTTCGAGCCTCCATTACTCAAATACATTTATACTTACAAACTTGCAATTTTTGTGTGTCTAATAGAGTTCTCTTGAATACCTATAATCCCAAATTTATTAATCTACTTCGTATAGTTATGAAATTATTAAGGTCTGAAAATTGTCATTTTTATTACTCACTGACTGATTCACTCATCAAAACCCTAAATGACTTCTAAGTGACTTTGATACTAGAAATTCGGCATTAAGGTAGATCATTAGGCATATACAAAGGGAAAAAATCTAAAACTTCAAAAAACTACATTATTATCGATTATTATTATACATTTTATTTTTTATCTGACATTTATTAAAAAAATAAGCTTTTTATCTTGTCACTTTTTCAGATTGTTACATTTAGAAAATCAAATTGTCTGAATCAATAAAACAGACGATAGCTTTCATGGATGCTTTCACTCGCAAAAAAAATTATTCCGCTTCATCTCCAAACATCAGGTTTGCTGAATACTACCTTCATATCAAAAGGTAAGAAATCAAAACCGAAACTATGTCATAAATTGCACTTTAGTTGGGTTTTCTTTTTACAACTCATCCAAATCACGTATTTCTCCAACAAACAGTCAGTCTCCCCTTCAGGGACTTCCATGATGGAATGGGCATTATTCACCCTTCAATCCTGAGAAATGTTGTAATGGTACCTATGCTCTGAATCCATTAGTCATGGAGATCTTTTTTCAAATCTTGTTTTTAGTGAATGTAAATGAATAAACTGAATGAAAATAATTTAATATGTACCTCTAGCGTTCCAGCGAAATACCTTCGCTTGCCATCCACCATCCCTACTCTTAATTCGTAGTTCAGATAACTGCTAAGTCTCTCAGCATATTTCGTTATTGCATGTTTCCCAACTGAGCTCCCCAGATCTCCGGCTCATATGTATACCCTGCACCAGAAACTTTTACTTGTTCAGCGAAATAAATAATAGTTCCATATCTGAAGCAAACATGGGAATATGTCACAAATTAACAACAATTCTGCTAAGAATTTAATAAGTCGTTCTATGCTTCGAAGTCTGGATAGCATTCCAAGCTAACACCAAGGAATCGAAGATTTATTTTTCGGAAAATCAAACATGACCTAAATTATTTATTGTATAATGTTCAGCAGATTTAGAAGGAGGATTTGCTATTAAAGTTAACCTTGAAGCTTTTAGAACATTTAAAACACGTGAATGTAATTGGGTGGTCAGAAAGAAGAAAATTCTTCATCAACAAGAAAATGAGGACAACGCATCTGGCATTCGTAAAATCCGTCGTAAAACACATGCGTGTTCTATCTGGATAATGATCCTAAATATAAGGCTTTAAGTGTTCGCTTGTAGTTATCGTACAGCTGTCCTGAAACTATCAAAATTTCTCCATATTCTTCGCACTTAAGTCTTATCGAATGTGTATGGAATGAACAAAAGATGACAGACAAAGAAGAGACTGCGAACTGCGTGACGCTTTCTTTCGCTTATTTCTACGAACCTGAAGAGGATGGTTGCTACAAAAGTTATTAATTCTTATAAATGGGATACACTTGATTGAGACTACAAGTCTCTACTACTATCTTTTGTACTCATATTATGTTTTTATAATTGCTTAAAAGAATAATGAGCCAGAATTTGTTTATGCTTCACAGGAATTCAAAAATTTCCAAGTCGTAACCTTTAGCTGCTATATGTTAGTTTTGACAATTGTCATATAGGATTAATAATAATTATCATATAGGAATATAATAGGTGAAACAGGGACTTAAGGGGTGTCGGAACCCCCTGTACCAACAATGTTAAATTGGCCCTTTTCGATGTACCTTTTCTCAAAATCTGCTGTAGATATACTCTTGAAATTTTTTGTGTAATTAACGTATACCTATCTGATTATACTGAAATGAGCTTTTGAAACATTTTGAATTTTAGACTAATTTATAGACTATTTTATTACGCACAGTAAAATTTAGCTCTTTTCTCACACAAAAAAAAAATTTCTGAAATTTTTTTATCTTAGTTTATCACAAAAAGCTCATTTCATTAAATATTAGAAAATATAATAAATAAGCCATAAAAATTTTAGGTACCTGGGAGCAGTAGTTCCTGAGAAAAGGTACATCGAGTATAAAAAAATCGCGTTTGGAGAAAAACGCGTTTTTATGTAAAATTCCTCATTTATCAAAGCATTAGATCATAAAATAAAACTAGATTATTTAAAGTTCTAATTTTCATAGAGATTAAAGTATAGTATTTTTAGAAAGCTAAAGGCTAGAGAATTTGAAAATGCAAAAATCCCAAATCAATATTTTTTGAAGATTTTGGCTTCCAACACCCCTTAAGTAGTTAAAATCTTGGGCAAATGCTGCAGAGATAGTTAATGTACTAAACTTAAATATTATCTCCAAATTCTTGACATTAAAAGTGGTCAATTAATGTCAAAAACTAAATAGGAGAAAATTGAAAATAAACTGAGTTATCGTGCTTCTTAAAATTACCAGCCATATTTACTGATGTAATTTTAAGAAGCGTAATAACTTAGTTGGAATTTTCTACTATTTAGTTTTAACATTACCTGTCTACTTTTAATTTCACTTTGGAGATAATATTTAAGTTTATAAGGTATTTTTCCCGCCTTCTTCGCATGCCTTCGTGGTGTAGTGGTCTGCATCCTCTACGCATAACCGAGAGGTCCGCGGTTCGATTCCCGGCGAAGGCGTTGCTCATTTTTCCTGTCTGATGCTTCCAAAAATACCTAATGTATCTACAAGTTTAATAGATCAGTTTTGACATATGTATACTAGATAAATTAATGAACAACATAACACTGATATACATGTAAGATATAACAAAATACGATTGGCAACCTCAAAATTCGCTGTTCTAGATTTGGTTTGTTCGTCTTTTTTTTAAGTTACAGGTGCAGCATACGGTCAAAAAGAAGGTTTTATGATACCATCATTTAACAATTCATCCATTTGTCTTTTAATCTCACTATTACATTTAGGAGAGGTTATAGGTAATTCTGAAGTTAAAATTACTCGTGGAGGTTCAATATTAATGCAACCGACATCATATTTATTTTTAGTAAATACATGATTATAGTTACTTTACAATTTTCGCAATTGATCATTATCAAATTCACTATTTCCAGCATAATTATAAAAATTTTTAGTGCTTACGTTATTTTTACATAGAAAACTATTCTGACAATTTTAATTTAATTGAATACCTTTACTTATCATGTGTTTAAATTGATGTACTTCATAATTATTAAAATTTTATATCATTTTAAATAAGGAAGCACGAGATGATGATAATAATAAATAAGTTAAATTACAATTTACGACATAAAATACTATAGTATTACTTATTTTACCTATTTTGCATAAAAATTTATTTATTTTAGCAACAACAAGACCTTCTGATAATGAACATAACTTAATATTAAGATTATTTTGAATAAGTTCAATTTTTGCATCAATGCAATTTAAAATACTTTCAAATATCACACTTACCTGAAACCCTGCATCGATAATACGCGGTAAATTTTTCTTATTACATTGACCATTCACCTTAAAGTATTTTCACTTTTGTATACTTTTTTAAGAATCTTCATTATTATAATAACTTCGCGAAGGAAATGACCTATACGGATAAGACAATCGTCGTGCTGGAAATTGATCGATGTTTTGGCACATAACATGTGGGAAATGACTTGGGAGAACTATATCTCGGCTGGTAAAACCTTCGTTGGAAAACGTTTGATGGCACACTTTCTCTAGGAGTTGAAAAATTTTGTGTTTTACACATTTCGCCGAGTGAACCTGAGGTAGAAAAACTTGGCTAGCCAAAGTTATTCAATCTTGTATTTTATTATATTTTGCACAGTAAACAATATTTTCTGTTGCCCAAGCAACCCCTGGTTTAACGCTTCGATTGTAACTTGGTCATTTAATTTTAAGCAACAGCATATTCTAATTTTTCTCTAAAACATTTTTTAATGTCATTGAGTTTAGAGTAATTAATTTTGACAAATTCACTAAAAGTAACAGTTTCTACATGGACAAAATACGTAAGAAATTTATCCTTAACCGCTTGGCTAGTTCGACACACTCGCTTAGATAAGAAGCGGAGGGCGCTATGATCAAGAATGATGGATACAGCAGCTTGGCCAGCTCCGGAATTTTTATGTGTGTTTTCCCGAAAAAAGCCTTAATTAATTTTTAAAAAATTTTTTTACTTTTTTCTCCGAAGTGTCTCGCCCTCAAATGTGACAGTGTTTCTGTGCAAAAAAGGTCTCATCTTCCTCACTGTTCATTCTTCTGCAACCCGAAGGAAAACAGGAGCTTTCAGATAAGTAACCTTATTTTCTCAACTAAATCAAATATATATCACTGAAGTGCCTTTAAATTCATTTATTTATTATGGTTGCAGGCCTCTGACATTAAATAATAGTTAGAAATTGCTTAATATCATATGCTTGTTTTTCCTGCAACCTTCGGTAGTGACGCTATCCTTATCAGCAGATGCCGTCTATTAGCACTCCCCATCTGGGCTCCTTTGAGGAATTTCTCGAGACGGGGAAAGGGGATTTTGGGCATCGATGAATGTAAAAGGTTGCAGTTTTACTGTTTTTGATTGCAATTTTTTTGAAGGGGGAAAAAATGTATGAATATGTTTGGAAACCGCAATACTAAATGTTACGTTACTTATGTATACTTTTGCTTGGACACAATCATATTTAGGACATTTTTTTACTTCCTTTCCTTTTCTTTCTATAGGCCCTTTTTATTTTTTTTAACCTCTCCATTACTTTTGGGCCATTTATTTTTAATTTTATTTTGTCTGATATTTTTTTCCTTGGCCTTTAGAACTGGTATAAAATATATGAAGTTCCTTTCTACTCTCCTCTGAAATACGAAATTGTCCATTTTCTATATGCCTCTCCTTCGCACCCTAGCTTGATTTCTCGCCCATCGGTGTAGAAAGACTTCAAAACAAGACATCTGTCTTCTTTGTTTGTCTAGATAGGAAGCCTCGCCACGGAGTCAAAGAATAGTAATGAGTTGTCCTTATCTCCAACATTTTTGGTGTTACATTTCTTTTCGAACAATAAAAAATATTTATCAATTGGTATACCGAAACTCTGTCCATCAAATATAGCGCACTGAAATTCATTCACATTTACCGTTGCGATTTCAGTTTTTTTTTTCTAGAGATTTAGCTTGCAATCTTGTCTCCATTATTAATTTTTACATTTTTCCGAAAGCTGAACACAACACTGAGAAATCGCAATAGTTAAACTGAATCACGATACATTTTTCTAAAAAAATTATGCCAATGATTTTGCACTTAAATTTCTAAATAATTTACATAATTATGCACATTTTTTCTGAAGAATTTACACCAAATACACTTTGAAGACACACACACCAAAAATTTGTAATCGCCAATTCTCACTTTGCATTTAATGCACGGAAAACTCAAATTTGAAACACCAATAATACACTTCGGAAAAATTGTGAAACAGCAAACTTGAAAATTGAATCACTTTGTATATATAACACATAACACTGAAAAATGTGCAAATTAATCACTACTGAATTACAATTTTTCTGAGAATTCGATGAACAAGTTTTACCAAGCACTTGAGACGCATACACATCACTAGAAGCATGCATATGTCATCGCACTAATTCGTATTTCGCATTTCACTGATCATACCGTATTTGGAGTCTTGACGGCACACTCGATGGCACTTTAGTGAAAATGCAGAAAAACAACACTAGACGTTTTTCGTATTTCACGGTTGAGATCGACGTCACAGTTTAGCGAAGGCAGCTCTTTCAGAAAAGAAAACACCAATCCGTTGTTATACAGAAAAATTAATCACTTGAAATTTTCATTGCGTACCCTACGAAAAAGACGAAAGAGTAAACACAGCACTCATCATATTGCAGAAATGGATGACCTTCAACACACGGCATTAAAATTAATTCATTTTTCTAATTTCTAATTAATAATAATTTCTTTTTATTTCCCCACGCTTTGGCCTAACAGGCTTTCCTTCTATCCGGCTTCGCTACTTTTCTCTCTTGTCGATAGGAATTCTGCTGAGCTTGAGGTTTCATCTGAGTGTGAAACCTTGAATACTGCGTAAAGTTGTTCGGACGCGCGTTTTTGGCCGTTCGGCTACTCTAAAATTTGACAGCTAGTTCGAATAAGCTTTTCAGTGTTTGCGGATTTCTAACTTTAAGAAAGTCCTGAATTGATGGAAGCAACAGCGGCAAAATTATTTCGATGATTTCATTGCCAGGCCTTTTTCCATATTATAATTTGACAATATGAATTTTCCTTAAGATGAAATCTGTTAATTCGACCACATTAGTTTGATATTTACTGAATAATTCTGATTCGAGTCTTGCGAGATCTTTTACAACTGGGAATGCTTTCAATAGGCAATTTTTCAAATTTTCCCGCGTATACGTTTCGGATTCTGAAATCTCCCAACAAATTCTTGCCAATATTCTTGTACCAGCTGAGGGCTTAACCTTTTAAGTTCGACTTAGCGATGCAGCTTTCTTTGCAGCTGATTGACAGGATATAATGTGAATTGTAGGTCCAGCTGCTCCAGAAAGGTCATTACGGATCCTTTGCCGTCAAACGTTGCTGTTGGCTTCATCTCCGCTCTCATCGTTTTCACGATAAATCCGAATCCCTCCATAGGATTTGGTTGTGCCTGAGGGAACTGAAAGGCGGGAGGGGTCAACGAGAAATCTTCACTACCCAGCGGCATGGTTCGTTAAGAACACTTTCGTGTGCCGAATGTGCGGTATTACCTATTTAATTCTAAAGTTCTAACTTAGAACCAAACGAACACTAACAAGGGAATATTCGCTTAAGTGTATGAACAAAACACGAAAAAATTAAGGAGGGTTCACAAACTTTATTTTTCAGTATATTTACAAACAGTTCCTACTTGAAACTGTACAGAAAAGCTCCAATCGGGCTTGAACTTAAATAATAATAACTTGAACTAAGTTATCTGGGTGGTATAGCCGAAGCTATCAGAAATTTAACTACCGTCTTTTTCTGAAAATAAGACATCCTCCGAAAATAAGCCCTATCGTGATTTTCGGAACTTTTTTTAAAATAAGACTGTAGAGACATTAGGTTACTTAGTAGCAGGAGACATGAAAAATATGCAATTCCTTCGCCGGGAATCGAACCACGGACCTCTGAAATACCGGCTCAGTGTGCTGACCATTACACCACGAAGGCACGCTAAGAATGTGGGAGATATACCTTATAAGACATCCTCCGAAAGTAAGCCCTATCGTGATTTTCGGAACTTTTTGTAAAATAAGACATCCCCCGAAAATAATCCCTAGTTAAAATAATGTGACAAAAAGAATTCTTTAAAAAATGCTATTGATTTATTAATAATATGTTTAGCTTTCCTAGTAATCGTATTTCAGAGAAATTTTTGAAACAAAATATTCCGAGAAATTAATTGTTTATCTCTGCAGTTCGTTTCAAATTAATTCTTGGAATTTATCTTAAAAATACAACATAAGGCAGCAGTCTACATTGAGCGACAGTGTAGGTATACAACGTTCATTCATTTCAGTCTTGTAGGTCTGATTATTTCCTCATACGTAATTTTATTTAAAAATAAAGTGAATAATTTTTAACCCCAGTTAAAATGAGTACAAAACGAAAGAGCTATTCCGTCGAGTACAAAAAGGGAATCGTGGAAGACTCCAGGGATGTAAATCTTGTAGCATTCTGTAAAGAGAAGATGCTGGATCTCCGTATGGTTCGTAAATGGCGTGCAGATTACGATTACCTGCGTCAACTGGTGGACCAAGGAAATGAGAAAAAACGCAGAGTTGGATCAGGTCGGTAGCCGTTATTTTCTGAGTTGGAAGATTGCATCTGGGAATGGATTGCAGGCAGGAGAGCAATGGCTTTGGTTGTGCGCAGGGCTGATATTCAAAAATTTGCCCTTGAAACAGCAATTGAATTTGATATATCCACAGAAGAATTTAAAGCATCGTCACACTGGTTGGACAACTTCCTTAAACGATATGAACTGTCTCTAAGGAGATCAACAACATTGTTTAAGCTGGAAGACAATGAAGTTGTTAAGCGTGCACTTGCGTTTAAGCTTTTTGTTGATGGCATCGATTTTTCGAAATACCAACTCTCCAACATGATTGCTATGGATGAGACCGCGGTATTCCTAGGCCAAGGAGCTCAAACGACAGTTCACCACAAGGCTTCTTCGTCAATTTACGTTCCTTCTACCGGTTACGATAGTGCACGTGTTACCTGTATTTTGGCGATTCGTCTAGATGGCAAGAAAGTATCGCCATTTTTAATCACTAAAGGTAAAAAAGACCAGATTCAACGTGTTTCAGGAATTTATGTCATTGAAAGTGAAAAAGCCTGGTGCACCCAAGCAGTTATAAGAAAGTGGGTTGATTTTATGCTGCCACCACTGTTGAGGGGTCAGAATAGAGGTTTACTAGTTTGGGATTCAGCCAGTACTCACCGCGCTAAAGACATGAAAAACTTTCTTGCTGAGAGGAAGATTGATCAAATAATGATTCCGGCAGGAATGACTGGTTACCTCCAGACACTTGACATTGCAATAAACAAGCCATTCAAGGATCATTTGCGGATGGAAATCAATGAATATATTGAAAACAGAATGGTGAGAAATCATCGAGGTAATTTTGTAAAACCAGGCTTACAAGAAGTTGTGAATTGGGTAAAAAATTCATGGGACAAAATAACTGATAGTGATGTTTCCAATGCACTACGAACAGGCTACTTAGACAAGAAGTATTCATTTAACGATAGCTATATCGCAAGACATGAGAGATTCGGACCAATGATTCAACAGGAAATGGATTTGGAAGAAAATCAGAATATAATTCAGAATTTTATTTATGACAATGTTCCAGAAGAAGACGACATGACTGTAATTGAATAAATTTAAATTTCTGTATTCTGTGTAAAATAAATATTAAATAAAAATATATAAATATACTTTTATTTTTGCCCTCCCCCGAAAATAAACCCTAGCGCGTATTTTGGACCAAAAAAGAAAGTAAGACAGTGTCTTATTTTCGGAAAAAGACGGTAGTTGGACCTAAGTATCAATTAAATTGGCGAAGCCAAGCAAGGGCCTTAGGTATAGCCGAGCGTAGTAACTAAGACAGAAATTAGTCAAAGGCAAACGCGCTCTAGTCAGGGAATCAGACTCTCTCTCTAGAAGTCGGTGACTTATCGACTTAAATAGAACTCTTTCTCATTTACATTTACTGCGTTTCTGAAATTACATTCTGGCAGGAAAATGTAAGCTGAAATTAGAATAAGATAGGAAAGATACAAAACTTTAAACAACTGTTAATAAACTTAGGATAAACCTCACAACCTATTTTCTATGTTTTTCTCGATTTTTGTGGATGGCAACAGCAATTATGAGATATTTATTTATTAGTCCAAAGGGGCTTTGTCCCTGAAGGACAATTGTTTGTATCTGAGAACATCTGTTCATTTCAATGGGCGCCTGGAGAGTCTCCTATCCCAATCTACGTTGCATTTATTTTTCGAACATTGACATCGATGGTGAGGAATTGGCATAATAATAGCATAGCACTGATGAACGTCTGAATATGAAGTAATAGCATTATTTTAAGGTTGTGAGGTCTATTCGTTGCATATCTTTTCTATTAATTTATCTTTTCATACAAAAGAAGCAGTAGAGGCCGATGGTGTAGTGAGTTGGGGTCAAGGCATCAGAGGTGTTAGAGACACCGTTTCGGCCGATAAGAGCGGGAGTCCTTCTGAGGCGGTGACGATGCTGAGACTCTGGAGGATAGCTGCATTGCTTGTAGTAGCTTGCGTCACGTGATGACAGGTGCGACATCTGATTGGATCGGAGATAGCTGGAAACTGATATGCTGAAGAGGGTCACATGCAAGCAGTGATTTTACATATTATCTATCTTAGTTAAGTTTTAAGTATAAAGCATTTATAATTTTTTATTTAAGACTTAAAGTGAATTAAAGTTAAATTTTAGGGTTTGCGTTCAATGTAACTATGACAAAGTCTTGGAGTGTATTAGTCATGACTTAAGTTAAAAATATTAGATTCCTCACAAATATTAAATAGAATAAATTACTTCTCCATAGGTCCATAGGAGTTTCAGATTTTTTTAATTGATCCATATTGGATCTTAACAATTTTAGGAATTGAGAAATTTTTCCGATACCAAATATATTATAGATTTCTTTAATAGTGACAAAAATATAATTGAAAAAATTAATATTACTATTACTATAGGTATTAGTATTCTTCTGAGTACTCTGACTAGCTGCCTGCGCATAACTTTTTCCTCGCGTGGTGCTGGGCTAACTGTGGGTAGTAGTATAAAAATGGGGATTCACCGACACGGGGCGCGGGGTGCCGGCGTGCAAGAAGTGCCTGATGCAGGTGCACCGTGCAGCGTCACCAATGACGTCACACAGAGGGCGGGGTCACGAGTAGA
>KK117291.1:45453-62292 GCA_000611955.2 Stegodyphus mimosarum | reverse complement strand
GTTGTTTTTAATTGTTTCTTGTGAGTTTTAATTAAGACTTTTCACTAAAGTTTTATAATTTCACTTACGTTTTAAATTCTTTGGGTTATTTGCTATTTCTTTAAAATTAAATTTGATTTAAATTTTTCACTGAAATATTTTATTATTTCACTTATGTTTTCATTCTTTAACTAGAATTCACTTTATTTACGGTACAAGATTCTAATTTTAATTTATTTTGTTTTCTCCTCGCTTTGGGCCAGAATTTTTGAGTGAACAATTATAATTAAAATACATTGATATGGTACATCAGCTAATTCTGGATGCAGAAAAGCAGGGATTTTGTGGAAGAGATATTTCAATTGAGTTCAATGTCCCTCCTCCTGCAGCTAATTCTGGACGCAGAAAAGCAGGGATTTTGTGGAAGAGATATTTCAATTGAGTTCAATGTCCCTCCTCCTGATGAAGTGGCACTGAAGTTGATTGAATTCCTCTTCTATTAAGTTTGTTTTTCTTTTAAATTTCTTTCATTTTTTTAATTGGGGTATTGCTTGTTTGAAAAGTTTTGGTTTTAACATTTTTTTATTCTTTATTGCATTTATAGGATTATTTGAAATTTATTAATTATGAATTTCAATTTTTAGTCTTTGTGAAAAATTAGTTTTAATTTCTTACTTTATATATAAATTTTCTGAAGTAAAAAATTACCTTTAGGAATTTATGGCTTTCTTCCCAACAAATTGTGCTTTCAAATAACAAATATGGATGAACAGCATCAATTAAAATCTTTTGTTTCATTTCACTATTGGCTCCAATCTTGACTCGGAATGCTAGAGATGCTCTCAGGGGGCCTTGTTCAGTAATTTTTAAGGGTTCAACAATCTAAAAATAAATAACAAAGGCATACAAAACTAACAGCCTATTGCATTAAAAGTCATATATATAAAGTCCATTCCACAAAATACTCGAAAAAAGTGAAGGAAAAAACATGATGACATTTTTTATTGTTCATTACTGATTTACATTAATATACTGATAATTTTAATAAAATAACTTCATAAAATTTTCTTAATAACAAATCTTATACTAATAAGCAACAACTATCATTACTGAGTATTACTGAGTACCCTGAATTTATGAAATATTGAGCTGCTTCAAATAAACTTTCTTTTTGAAAAAGCTAAGTTTCTAAAGTTATAAACCTGCAGCAGTGGAGCTGTCCTTTATTTCTATGCTAATTCAGTTAATTAAGTATGCTAACTCAGAAATGAATTTCTGCATCTACTGAAATTATTATATCAGTTTAAAATATATGTATATATTCCTTTCTGAAATATCTTCATTAAGATAAAATAAATACATCCTGGCTCATACAGCTCACTAAAATACTCTGCAATATATATACATATATTGCAGAGTATTTTAGTGACAAAAAGTATTATTAGAAAAATTCCCAGTCAAAATTTGGATAACATGCAATCCTGCCCCTTCTACCACTTTAATTTTATAAGCAATTTAAAATACATTGATTTATTTAATGGGTTAAAACATTTCATTTCTGTTTAGAAGCTTAAAAAAAATCATACTTTTCTACCATCCAAAAGTGATTATATTTTTAATCATTTTCTGATTAAGTTCCACTTAAAATTACTAATAAGATTTCTTTATTACTTATATTTAGAAATATATTGTTACTACTTTCTTATTAATGTGCAACCTCAAATTAATGTCAAAGAGCAATACTTAACCTCTTTAATTGCACTTCTTCCAGTTTCCAAATGATAATCCATTACATCCCAAGCATCCCAATAGAGTGGCACGTCATCAAAAATTAAAAATCTGTTTCCCAAACATCCAGTAGCGATTGCTTCTTTATGACACTCTAGTAAGATAAGTGAAGACAGACATCCTTCATGGTTTATAGTAGCTTCTAAAAACTGATTCTTTAAAAAGAAGGTTCCATCTTTTTTTTGTTCTAATAAAATGAATTAAATCATATTAGAGTACTTTAAAAGTAAAAAGTTATAAACATCAAATATTTTTCAAATACTAATTCAAAAGCGTTAAAATTTGAAATACACCTAAAAGAACAGATGCTTTGACAGCAGATAATCCCCGAAGAAGTTGATACCCCATGGGTACTACGACAACAGGTACAAGAGTTCCACCACCAGATTCATTACTCATATTTTGCATAGCTTTTCCTACACCTTCAATCCACATACGCCTTGATATTTCATCCTTATACCAAGGCACACGAATAAGCTCAGTTCTTTGCCAAGATAAAACGTTGACTAAGACAAGTTCTTCTTCTTCACCTCTGCCTTCAGGTACACCTAATGAGAATAAAAATAGAAATACATTTATATAAAATGTTTAAAGAATTATTCCTATAAACATTTTTTGAATGAATAAGAGCATTTTTAGTTATGATATTAAGTAAAATGTTTAGTATAGTCTATAATATCCATAAACGATCACATATTAGTCCAAAAATGTCACATGCATCAATTCTACTTTCCTACGTCTGATCTCTTGTTTGGTTACAAATGCTATGTTGCCATCAATCAATATAACGTTCAGTGAGAAATATTTCTTTATTTTGCCCTTCTATTATCAATTCCATTTCCATTAACATAATCTATAAAAACATAATTAACTAAACATCTAATCATTTTTCTTTCTTACCGTCAAATTTTCATCATTCTGAAAACTTTCCAATTACAAATGGTATATTTCCCAGCTATTACTCAAAACTTACAAAACGAAAACATTCTTCCTCTACACTGCTGGCCATTAAAATTGCTACACCATAAAGATGGCATGCAACAAACGTCAAATTTGCATGAAAGGTTCTATGTGCTAGGATATACAAGTGATTAGAATTCCAGCAGATATGAATAATACCATTTAAATTGTGCATAAATGGGAAGATCGGACAGCGAGTTTCTCATTCGGAAATCACAATCAAACATTGGCTGGTTGTATAAAAGTCTTGTTATGCCTTGTGTAACCAGCACATGTCGGAATTTGACCATGGCAGAATTGTGGCCTATAAGGACTGTGTTTTATCATTTCCAAAAATTTGTGTTACTGGTTGGGATCCAATGACTGCCAGATGAATATGGAAATGATGGGTTCAGAAGAGTCAAATTAAACACCATGTAGGATCTCAGCAGCCATAGGTCACTCTCAAGATGGTAGACATGATTTCCTCTCAACCTTATAGGATTGTACAGCCACGTGACAAACTCCCAAGTTAGGAACCTGGCTCATGTGTAGATGACAAGTGTCTGCAAGATAGTGCAAAAAAATCTGCAGCACTATGGTCTGTCAGAATGATTACTACTGTTGTGGCTTCTCTTAAGGCTGCAACAGAGACTGGTGCACTTACAGTGGTGCAATGAATGATGACACTTCACAGAGGAACGACTATGCATAGCCCTTTTAAAAAGAATTCTGGTTCTGAGTACAATATCATGATGGATGAATCCATGTGTGTAGGCACCAAGGAAAACAAACATAGCAAACTTGCATTTGTTATCATCATATGGGTCAAACACCTGGCAGAAGGTGTTGTTGGACATAAATTGTGGTCATCTCTTGTCCACACAGACAATAATGTAGATAACCACCATTACATTTTTGACATGTTTGTGTCATGGTTGTGTCCTATCTGCAAGGCCTGCGTAACAGCATCTTTCAACAAAATTCCACATGGCTGCATGTTGCCTATGGTACCTGACCTTCCTCAATATAGAGGGTGTATGACTAATGTTCTGGCCAGTTTGTTCTCTAGATCTCTCACTCGGTGAAAACATCTGATCCTGGATTGCAAGAGACTGGCATGTTCCACTTGCCAACAATTATGACTGCAAAATTCTATTACAAAATTAAAGACAAATGGAATGAAGTACCTGTATCTGCCACCCAAGCTCAGTTCAAACCAATGCCCAGCCAGATTACAGCCGTATTTGCAGCTACACGTTCAGCTCTGTGTAATGAAATCAGCACATTGTGTATCTCAAACTACAGCAAATTTAATAAAGTCTTCCTTCTGTTGTGCTGTATATGCACAATAAACAAGATTCTACTGTTTTGCTTTCTTTTCTGGTGTAGCAATTTTAATGGGCAGCGGTGCTTTCCAAAATCTGCAGTTATCTAGTATTTTTTGTCCTACTTTACAGAAAAGATTTTGCATCAGATGCAACTTCAACTTTTTGTTTTGTCATATACAAAATAATTACTAAAATAAACAATGGGAAGATTAATCAAATATAATTAAGATTGAAGCAGGAAGCTATTTCAATTTCAGTTGATGAAGTGGATGGCTCAGTTGTTCAAAGCTACCTTTTCTATCAATCCCACTTGAAAGAGCCCCCAGAAATTCTTGTGTAAAAGAGGTAAAAGGAGAGGATATTAAACAAAATTTGAACACTAGAAACCTGCATGTGTGAGAAATAAAGTAAATCATACGAAATATTGAAAATGACCTTCCCCAGTTTCTAAACATGGTCCAAAATGATATTCTAAGTTTGTGAATATGGATTCCAAAGCCTTAAGTGTTATCCCTGGATTTCATAGTGCATATTCAGCTATGAGGTGTGTGGGTTGAATGTGCATCATTTGTCCTTGTCTTTCTTACCCATAGGAAAAAGGCATCATAGGTGGGATCAAATTCAGTGGCCATAATCCTTTCAAAGACTCTAGCAGCAAAAAATAATCCTACTTCAATAGAACATGAGTGCCAGAAATAATGACTCACAGAACTTCTCTGTTGACATTCTTCCTCAGTGTTTACGAAGTACAGTGCTGCCACGTCAGCTTTTTGAACTGCCCTCTGGAGTGTTCTCCCTCAGATTGGGAATGAAATGCACAGTTAGTACAGTGGGACTATAACTATATGACTAATGAAGAATTTCTGGAGTCCTGCCCACTTCTACCTGTACAAGCAATGGATTGTCTTCTATCCAAACTTGATCATACTTTGTGAAATATTTGCACATTGATGTGACAATTTCTGGGGCCCCTTTCAAGTGGAACACAGAATACTTTTTGTTCTATACTATATTGGAGATATCATAAAACAAAAAAATGCCTCTTTTTTAGCCCTTTTATTCATCCTTTCTAACTTAGTATCATGCTATACGACACAGTTTTACTTAGGACTCATCCTGCATTCATTAAAGTGGAGGTTAAATATGAATTCTTAAGTGTCTGTGATTTGACTTGTATGATTATAAAAATTAGTTTCCCATCACTTATTTCAATTGCATGAGAATTTGAAAAACATTTATTTGAAAAGTAGTTTTTCGTTAGTCAGAGTCGAAATACACAATATTATCATAATGTTTTATCATTAATTCCATATTTGTTCTACTGTTATTGGTTTAAATAATATGACTAAATAATGCTCTTTTATTTGAAAAAGTACTACATCTTATTTTTAAACTTCAAAAACTTTCTTACCAAACAAACGACGAACAGCAGTATCCATTAAACCAGCTGCTCCTTTTAATACTTCCTTATAATAGAAAGTAGCCTCTTTGTGCACATCTTCAATAGAAGAACCTGGCAAGACATCATGAAACTGGTTTAAAAGCATTATTTTCCATAATCTCTCAAGCTCTAATTCTGGATATGCTTTTTTATCTTCATCTCTGCAAGCAGCTAATAAGACACTATGCAACAATTCTGTATCCCTCAAAAGTATTTCACACTGTCGGTTTAAAAATTTCATTTTTGCCTGAGTGGTGTATGTGCCATTATGCAGTTCTAAATACAGTTCGCCAGACCATTTACATAAATTATGTATATGTTTTTCTTCAATAACACTAAAAAAATTATCTGGAGATCCATGCTGGACTCTGCAAAAATTAATTTAATATATTAGAATGCAAACAAAAAGTACTGATTTTAAATACATTCTAAAAGTTAAACATGAATTTTGGAAACACATTAATACTGAAAATAATACATATGAATGATAAAAACACATATTTCATAAACACATGATTGCACAATTGCAGTAAAATAATATAAATAAAGGATGGGCCAATGTAATTCTTTTCAGCAAATTATGAATAAATAAGATTTTAACCATGAATTACTTAAAGAAATACGTCATTACATCATATATGAATAAAACAATAAATTACAAAAAAATGTACATATTTACAAGATTATAAAGGCAAATACATGATTATGAAAAGAAAAAGAGAGGGGGGAAAAGGTATTTAAAAGGCTGGATCAATATGAAATTTTTAATAATATATCTAGGATCTTAATAAAGATTCATTATTAAACTGAAATTAAAAAGACAAATCTAAAATAATAAACATTCGATCGAAAATAAGTATTTTATACAATTTTTAACATACATTTTCTATAATTGTCAAGTTTCTGGTTTAACCAATATATTTTACTTGGATAAACAAAAACTGATTTTTTCTGCAATTTTGAAAAGAATAAAAATTAGTAATAAATGCAATAAAAGAAGATCTGAAATTCTAAATTATCTTTCTAAAAATAAAATCTCAAAATGTATTGCCTTGTAAGTGCACTTTTGGATATCAATTTACAAATGAAAGCATGCATACAACCAAAAAAAGAAATGTGTTTTACAGAATGCCTGCACATCTCTTATTTCTGAATGAATGATACTCAGACCACAAACACAAAGACTGTTCCAGATTTATTTTTTTTAAAAAAAAAAACCTTATCAAATGAAAGTAATTGCTCAAAATTATCAGAAACTATGAAATTCATCTTTGCAATGATACAAAAGAAAAACTGGGATAAAATTGGAAATGTCATTCACAGGTGTTATGTATCAGTTGTGCAAGAGTATTCAGCAGGTTCATCCAAAATGATGAAAGAAGAGAGATTTCTTCTTGCTGCACAGCAATTCACATGCTTACATGGCTGAAGTTGTGGTGCTGTTTCTAGCAAAAAAAAGTATGTGCTAGTTTTTAACTACCATCCATATTTGTCCAATTTGGTGCTGAATGACTTTCTATTACTCCCAAAATTCAACCTTCACATGAAGGGTTAACATTATCATGATCTAACCAACATTCAAGTCACAGAGGCACGCAAATTTAATATAAATGTATAAATTAAAATTCTTATTCAATACATGTAATTCTAAAGTTAAAAAAAAAAACTAAAACTGAATAAAATATATAAATTGTGCTGATTTTAGGCACAGCTTGGAAATATTTGCTACCAAGGCCTATTTTCAATTTAAGGCAATGTTTGCAAAAATTAATTATTCCATCATTAGTCCAATGGGATTTGAATCCCGAAGGACTATTACTTTCGTTTTGGCATTTTACGTCGTTTCACTTTTCAATTTACTGCCTTTTTTTTGTTTTTTTTACGTAGCTTTCTCTTCAAAAAATCGTCTGCGTTGCACGGGAAAATAAAAAGGAATTTTAATTACAATTCTAAATAAATAGCCAAATAAATGTGAAATTCGTAACAATATTCTCTAAAACTTTAACGAATTTTTCATTAACAAACTCAAAGATCTCAAAGCCAGCAATACCAACGTTGTACAGAAAAACATTTTTACCTCAGCGCGTGAGAGTGTGTACTGAAATTTCTAAAAATATGCTCAATTTAAAATTATTTTGCGATATTGCTGTTGAACTGAATTTTATGGTTTAAGTGCGAAGAACATAGTATTTAATAAATAAAGATAACACACAAAATGTTCAATAAACGCCCCTTTGGACGTAATTAAAATCTGAAACCTTCCAGATTTTTTTTTCAACAATTACTTCAGTTATGAAATAGTAACTTCATGGGTTTCCCTTGTTTATGGATAAGATTCGGCAGAAAAGAGAAAAAATTCCTTTGTATTTCCTAGCCTCTTAACTGAAAATAAACAAAAGCGGCCCTCTAAAGGAAAATCTTTGGTAGTTTCCTTTGTAATCTGAGTCGAAAGACAGGTTGAAATGCATTCCTATTTACGTTCTTATAAAGTAAAATCTTTCCAAACTTTACTGCCTTTTAAAGATTAATCCAGTCACTGAACTTTATAAAGACAGATGGTGTATGTATATCGAAAAATTGTTCTTCTTTTTTTATTGGGCATTTTTTCATTACACACACACACACACATATATACATATGTGTGTGCATATGTGTGTGTATATATACATATGTGTGTGCATGTGTGTAACATATATGTATGTGTGCATGTATAATGATTTCAATAAATCTGAACACATTTTTTAGATATATTGATGACATTATAACTTTCAACAATAATAATCTCATAGAAAATGAAAACATCTACCAAGCTGTCTAAGACTTAATAAGACCAATAAAAACCAATCAATGATCTTAGTATTCATAATCGTAAAGAAATTAAGACTTTTTGATAAAAGAAAAAAATTTAATTTTTCTACCATTAAACTGATACACTGGAACTCCAACATATCTAAAAAAGTCACAGCAAATATTATTATTAACCAAATTAGCAAAATTACAAAAGTTTGCACTGAAATAGAAACACAAAAAGAAAAAATAACAAAAAAAAAAAAATTTAAATCCCCCCCAAAATTTAAAAAAAAAAAAAAAAAAAGAAAGAAAATTCCTATAAAATTCATTAACAGTCTTTTAAAAAATCCTGACCAGTCTAACCATATAAAACTTTTTAAAAGTATGATTTTTTTTTTATCTGAAAACTCCAACAGAGAAGAATAAAGAAGGATGTTTTAGTAGGTTTTATTCGTTTTTATTTTTATTTATTTTGATATGTTTCTTTCCTTAATGTTTATTTGCTGTCCTTTTATTAAAATGCTATGTCCTGCTATGTTCAAGTCATCATGATAAGCCCATGACGTGAAGACTAACTAAGACTTCCTAACAAAAGTTCCTTTACTTCTTTTGCATTTTTTTAAATAAAAAAATTTATAAAAATCTAAAATAATTCAACTCGTAGGACTTTTCTACTCATTTCTACAAAACGTTTTATCAAAACATTTTTGCGCACTTTTTGAATCTATTGCTTTTCTACACTTTAATTTTTAAGTATAATTAAAGTTTTACACTGAATTATATTCTTTAATCCCTGTTTGTTTTGCAACAGGTCAGAATTTACTTGAATTTCATTTAGTAACATATCATATTTTTCCAAATTTAAATTTTAAATTTTAATATAAGTTTGAAATATTTTTCTTTTGTGTTGAAAATTTAGTCTTTTGTTGCATTTTTCCACCTTTTGAGGGATTACTTTCTTGCCTCTAAATTTTAGTTTCGCCAATGATGCCAAACTGGTAAACCTAAGCATCACTGCTGCTAACAATCTTTTTCCAATTTTCGGTTGTATTCTAACTGAAAATACCAGAAGATTTTAATTATTTCTTGTGAGTTTATATTTCTATTCTGTTTGGATTAGGACTTTTAACTTAAGTATTTTATATTTTCACTTACATTTTCAATTCTTTGGTTGGAGTTCTCTTTGTTTCAAGGTAAAATTTTTATACGAATTTATTTGCTTTTTCCTTGCTTTGGGGAGGAGCCAGAATTTTTGGGTGAACTATAAGTAAAATACACTGGAATGATTTATCAGCTAATTCTTGATACAGAAAAGCAAGGACTTTTTATGTAAGAGAGATTCTAATTGATTTCAGTGTTTCTTCCTCCTCTAAAGAAGCATTGAAGTTGATTAAATTCCTTTTCTTTCATATTCTTTTTTTTTTCAACTGATTTTTTTTAATTTACGTTTTTTTCCCTTGTGATAGTTTATTTTAATTTTTCTTTTAACATTTTTCAGAGTTCTTATTCTACATTTAAAGGATTTTTTTTAATTAATTGATTACAAATTTATATTTTTCATCTTTGTGAAAAGTTAATAAAAAATTTAAAACTTTAAATTTCTTTCTTTGTGTATTTACTGAACAATTTTCAGCAGCATAATGCATGAAAATACTTTAAATGATTACATTTTTAAATACAATTTTTTGTTTCTTTCTCTCTCAATATATACATATAAATATATATGTATGTATATACACACATACAAGTATATAAACGAATCTGTTCATCTAGAAATACAAAAGGGTAAAAAATTAAATATTAACATTCTATAGATAAACAAGAAAAAATTATTACATATGAAATTTTTCATTACTGATGGTGAACTTTCTGAAAAATTTGATCAACAGTGTAAACTTTGTAATGAAAGTATAAAATCTCCAAAACCGTACTGCATCACCAAATATCACAGCTGCCAAACTTGAAATTTGAAAAACCAGAAGATTCTCATATCAAAAACCAGAAATTTCTGAGAGATTTTTCACATTTTGCTCTAATACCATTTCAAGTAAACTCTAAATTCACTTTATAATGCATAATTCAAGTTGCTCAAATATTTATGATATGATTCCAAACACAAAATACATCAAAATTTAACTATATATTCCAATTTTTATGTTCTTTGGCTAATTTCATTTTGAAATATGCATTTTTGCTTTTCATTTCCTTGTTTATTATTTTATGCTTTCAATGTATTAATCAATCAGTTTGGTGACTATTCAAATTTTCAAAACTGCATTTTTAAAATTTTTATAGTCACCAAAAAGCATTGTGTTGCAAAATCTTGTTATTTTTTGCAATTTTAAACCATCCATCTATAGAATACTAGCAACTAATTTTTTTACTAATATATATCCCTAGATCAGCAAACTAATCTGTCTTCCCCCCCCCCCGCCAAAAAAATTGAGAGTTTGAGAATTCAAGATTGGAAGGTCACCCTTGTAAGTTTACTATAATTAAATTTCAAATAACTATGAATGAATGTGTGTGATATTACATGAACATGATAATCATTCATAGAATTCTTGGAACATATTCATTTATAGAATGCTTTGAACTGTTCTCTAATCAAGCTAGCTCTGTAAGCATAAAATTATTTTAAACATTTCAGTCTCAATTTCTTAAATAATCCATGGTTACTTTATCTGATTATTCTTCACAATATAAATTTTATATTATTTAAGTGTTAACAAATCAGAAAATTACTAACTGCAATCCTTCTGCTGTGTAGAAAAGTAAGTTTTGAAATTGAATAAAGCTTAGATAGAGGTGTCCCCCCCCCTAAATTTATCATGTACTTAACTTGTAATATGTTGATAATTCTAAACAAAAGATATTTAAGGCACTAAAGAAAAGGCAGCTTCTTGTTACCAGAACTTGTTTTTTTTTTTTTTTTTTTTTTTTTTTTTTTTTTGTAAATGCAGTCAGGGAAAAACTGCACTTAAAATGGGAAATTTCCAAACAGCATTGTGCAGTTTACCTAAACAAAGAATTAATGAAAAATGTAAATGTGTTAAGGAAATATCAGGTTTTAATGAAAGCTTCCCACCACCGCAAATATCATCTGCACTAACAGTTCATGTTGCCGTGTTTAATTATATTTTGTCAAACAATTTTTGGCATTTGAAAGAGAGAATTGCTTTAAAACACATTTTTTTGTTGTTGTTGTTAATAAATTTGCAAAAAAAATCATTATCATTAAGTACAAGGTGTCTGAAATGGAACTATCATGCTACCACATTGGAACCACCATTTACTTCCAGTTTTGTTGCAAAAAGTCAGCTACAAAATATCACCAAATCATGTGTACAGCTTTAGGTACTAATATTGTATCATATGACACTGAGAAAGCTTGGTTCTGAAACTTCAAAAACAAGGACTATTGTATATTGTAATTGTGCATAGACATTCAAGAAGCAAAGCGCTTTGGCCAGCCTACTGATGCTGATGATGCCTACCTGCGAGAACTTATGAAGAAGATCAGTATGCAACCACTCCACAGCTTGCTAAGGAGTTAGACATTAGTGCCATGTCCATTAGTCATGCTATGCATACCATAAACTTGATGTATAAGTTCAATTGCTGGGTGCCGCATGCGTTGACTCAAGCAGATAAGGACAGACATATTCGAACCTGCACTAATTTGCTCAAATATCAACGCAAGGACAAAATTCTGGAACGGATCATCACTTGTGATAAAAAGTGGATTTACTTCACAGGAAAAAAAGAGGACTGGTCTGCAGCTGGTGAGTCCATCAGCAGCGTCGCAAAACACAATTTAACTAACAGAAAGATCATGCTTTGTATCTGGTGGAATTGTCATAATATTATACACAAATAGTATACGGAAAAAGGGTAGAACCCTCAACAGTAAGGTGTATAGCGAAATGCTAGTCTTTGTTGACATTGCTTTCAAAGAAAAATGTCAAACAGAGTTATGGTGCAAAAAGGTAATTTTCCATCAAGATAATGCAAGACCATGTGTCTCTTGATTGACCAGCTGGGCTCTGTACGGACTCGAGTGGGATCTTTTAGCACACCCACCATATAGCTTTGACATCGCTCCTTCGGACTTCTACTTTTTTTCACACCTGCAGCTACATCTTGCTGGCGCTATCTTCCATTCTATACAGGATGTCTGAAATGAGGTTGATCTATTTCTGGAATCACTGCCACCAAGTTTCTGGGCTGAAGGCTTTGAAAAACTTCCAAATTGTTGGCAAAAATTATAGATTTGGGTGGTGATTACTACCTGCACTAAAGGTACTGCTTTCAGGTTTTTTTTCCCTAAATTTATTAAAAACAATTTTTTGGTGGAAAACTTTTGTTACAATCAGATACAAAAAAAAAATGGGGAGGAAATTGAAAAATGTTAACATTGCTTTCCTACACTGGTTTCAAGATATAAAATTTAAAAACTTTCCAATTTCTAGAGATCTTTTTGTCACAAACGTTACGAAATTTACTACAATGCTGAGAGAGAATTTTGCATCAATTGACAAATGGCTCATAAGTTGGAAAGAAAGAAATAATATCGTTCATAAAAAAAACTGTATAGTGAGAATGAAGAGACAGCCCATCATGCAGTTAATAACTGGGTAAAATACTTTATCTGGGCTGCTTAATGAATATAAGCCATATGAAGTTTAAGTACAAACAGCAGAACCAGCAGCAGAACACATATTAATCGTTAAAACTGAAACAGCAGCAGTGAAAGAGAAACTGAAAGAATGAGTTACTATGTTATCAACATTCGGTATGGGTCCATAAATTAAGACTTTTTATTTCAAAAGTACTCATCAAAAATGCTACACCAACAGTTTTATGAAATTGGGTATACTGAAAAATTATTTAAGAACAAAATGAAAAAAAAATCAGCAAAATTGTTTGTAAAACTTAAGATTTTCATCAAATATGTAAATATAAAAAATCAAAAATTAAATTTCAGAACTGTGTAAATAGTTTATTTCAGCATCAATTTTTAATTACTTTAGGTATTAATTATTAATTACTATCTTACTAGATAAGTTTAAACCTCCTATCACAATTCACAAATAACTGTGTATAGACTCAGATGCTTAATGACTTCAAATATGTTTGGATTGGAAATGATTTTATTAAGCGCCGGGTGCTGTATAGTCAAAATTTAATAAGTTTTTTTTAATAACAAATGTGTTATAAATACCAAATTTGAGAAGTTTCAGCTACATCATATTTTTTCTTAAAAATCTATTTAGAATTTCAAGTAAAGTATCACTTTATCAGTTTATTAGTTTCAGCCAAAATATAATATGTTATTCCTATCGATATATAAATCTTGAATATTAAAACTGAAAAGTTTTGGATTTATTTTAATAAACATTTTTATTAAAAACTGTTATAGGCTTCAGGTAAAGTACCAATTCAAATTGTCCATTATGGATTTCAAACAAAGAACTACCTGCAGTTGTCCAATTTTAAATAAAATCTAATCAACTTATAAAGGTATTTCTCCCTTCTTTCTGCATGCCTTCATGGTGTAATTGGAAGCATACTCTATTGCATGCATATTCGAGCAATCCAGGGTTCGAGTCCCGGAGAAAACACTGCACATTTTTCACATCCCCTGCTTCAAAGTAACCTAATGACTCTACAGTGGCACCCAAAATAAAAGCTGGTGTATAATAGTTTTTGTCACCACCAAGATTTGACAATTGGGTCCCCTAATCTCCAGTCATCCTTTAAAAGGGGAAGTAAGGAAGGAATTATTACAAGGAATTTTCTCCCTCCTTTCCCCATGCCTTCATGGTGTAATTGGAAGCATATCCAATGCGCATTCGAAGGATCCAGGGTTCAAGTCTCAGTGAGGGCATTGCACATTTTTCGTGTACTCCTTCAAAATAACTTAATGACTCTACAAACTTTTATAAGAATATAAAACTTAAATACAGAAAAGTGGAATTTTTGAAATTTTATTATAAAAGCTGCATGAACGAAAAAGTCATGACATAACACAAAACATCATTGTAAAAATGTGTTGTGGAGACCCTAATAACCTTATTCACAGAAAATTCACTATCAAATTTTTGAACCAAAAACATTTAACTCCTTCACTTACATACACAGAGCCCCACTCCAAAAAAAGGGGGGACAGTTCTCTATCTCCTGTCTACTGGGCCAATTGACGAAATTCAAATTGTGTTTTTCATGTCTTGAAAGTGGGACTTAGGATATATACTAGACTTATACATAGCATCATTCTAACATAGGTATTCATTCTGACACAAAATCGGACTTTTTCTCAAATGACATGCCAAATGTTTTCATATTTTAATTCTGCCACTGAAAGTATGACTAAATACTAAATTTTGTAAAATTTGGTGCGAAATTTAAGGAGAAATTCAAAAATTAATCTTGGTGTATTTGTTTCAGTTTTTGCCAAGAATACCTAATTTACTTAGCAAACTTCTTAATTTATAGCAACCTATTTTCCTTTTCTTTTTTCATTGCAGATGAACGAGAAAAAAGTTATCATTCATACTTTCAAATAATTTTAACAGAGTACATCACATTTGTGTTATTATCGCTTTTAAGAAATATGCCAAATTTCAAAGTGTACAAATATATGAATTCATATATAGCTTAGGAAATTTTGAATAAAAAAACTATTTTTTGTAGGTATGCTTAGCAATATATCTTCTTTAAGATCATGATAAAAGTTCAAATTACTATTATTCAAAATTTTTTTGAAAAATTTGAATTTGATTTTTTTGAAAATTATTTAAAAAATAAATCATAAAAAAATGGGCCAATATTATTTGGAATGAGCCTAAATTTCGAAATGAGGAAGATTTATTTGGAATGAGCCTAAATTTCGAAATGTGAAAGAAGGAATCAAGTAAGTTTAATAAAAAAAAGAGATATAAACAAATATATATGAAGTTCAATTAACACTGAGGAACTAGAATTTTTAGAGATAATTTTTTAAAAACTACTCTACAATTGGCAGTTAGGCATAGTTTGAGTTGTAGAATCGAGATATGGGGAAAAATTTGGATGTCATTTCAGAAAAAGTCCAATTTTATGTCAAAATACCTATATTAGAACAATGCTATATACAAATCTGTTACATATCCTAAGTCACACTTTTGAGACATGAAAAACTTAAGTTGAATTCCATCAATCAGCCCAGTAGAACGGCAGATATAGAACTGGCCTTTTTTTTTGTGTGTGTGTGTGTGTGTGCAGTGTATATAGGTTGTGAGAGTTAAAAATTGCAGTTTCTTTATTGTTGCTTTATATTAGTTTATAACTGGTTTTCAGTACTTACTTTGGAAGCCCGTCTACATTATGAAGCCTCTGCATTCTTTCTAGCATTTCTTCTGTAGGACCACCCCCACCATCTCCATGGCCATACAGCATCATACTGCAGGAGACACGACCTTTATCTTGAAGATTTTCAACTGCTTTCACAACCTAAAACCGAATTAAACAAAAAGAAGTTTACTTTAGACAAAAAGGACTTTTCTTTTATTAATATTTTTAATCTAATATAATTAATAGTTTTTGATGTACACTGGAAAAAAGACTATGATTTCTCCTACTAATAAGAATATCTTTATCATAACTCACATTCAAGTATTTGAGAAAGTTTGAAATCTTTTTAGATAATCCCTCTTTAATGTGAAGATATTCTGGCATTACACTCTACCATTCATTCCAAAATAAGTTAATTACATATTTTGACATATTAATGCATAATTGATTAAATACAAGGATACACTGGAAAAAAGACTTTATGATTTCTCCTACTAATAAGAATATCTTTATCATAACTCACATTCAAGTATTTGAGAAAGTTTGAAATCTTTTTAGATAATCCCTCTTTAATATGAAGATATTCTGGCATTACACTCTACCATTCATTCCAAAATAAGGTAATTACATATTTATACATATTAATGCATAATTGATTAAATACAAGGAGGAAAAATGATACAACTCTCCTTCTCAGAATAACAGAGTTAAATACTTATCTGGATGTGTAAAGTAAAAATTTTACAGTAAAACTTTCGAATTTACAAATTTTGCCCAAAGATGATAAACTATCTTTGACAAAAGAATATATATGGCTCCCCCTTTTTTTAACAGAAACAAGCAAGCTGATTCATACATAACAAGAACTAATTTCCGTAAAACTTTACTATATAAGATATCTCACACAATGCACTTAATTTGATAGTACAGAAATTAGAAAATGAGCTATTCTCTTAATAGTTGCAAAGACATCAGTTGGAAATTCAAAGAAGTTAAACACTAAATGACAAATTTCATTAGGTGAACTTCCATGAAATCAAACAAGATAGACCTCTTCAAATTCTAGCAGCAATGAAATGAAAGACAAAACCATACTCTTAAATATTATATTGCCTCATATATCATTCATATTTCAAGAATTGTTTACTACTTTTTATACTCATTTCCCATAAAATCCACACTTTTAGATGTCTGAAAAGAAAAATGACAAGCATTTTTTTTTTTTTTTTTTTTTTT
>KK117291.1:30469-41049 GCA_000611955.2 Stegodyphus mimosarum | reverse complement strand
ATAATCTAATAATTTTATATAGTGATATAATTTCTTTTTCCTCTTTCATGCACTTAAAAATGACATCATTAGAAATTTAATTATCAACAGTGTATGTTATGTTTAATTTGTACATAAAGTAATAGATTTCTTTCCTTTTACATAAATGAATCATAATATATATACTATCTTTCTCAATCAATTACTTTCCTTTCCTTCTTCATTAATTTTATTTTTTTAATTTACAATTTTTATTTCCTTTTTTTCATTTTTATAAACAGCAGACAAAAAGTAATATTGATTAAAAGAATCAGTTACTTTTTACCTGCTATTAAGCTTTCATTACTATTATTATTATTATTATTATTACATCTTTTTTTTAAATATTAAGTTCTGAAAATGAAGTCTTCTATTAAGCCTTCAATACCATTATTATAACTTTTTTCTAAAAAATGGAGGTATTGTAAACTTTGCAAATATTACGTTTGTTGTGAGAGCATTGAAGGTCTTCTACTGGGTACAAAACATGTCATCTGCTTTGATTGCTCTGATTGGCTCAGTAGCTCAAAGCAGTTTGGATACAAAATTGCCCTGTGTAGATGAAATGCTGTGACATGTATATTACAGACACTTTACTCTGTTGCTGATAACAAAAAAAAAGAAGAAAAAGAAAAATGTCAAGAAAGTCAAAAGAAAAAAAAAGTCAAAAGTTACGTAATTCACATATTATAAGGTTCTTCAAACAAACTGAAAACATAAAATTTTGAAATATTAAAAATGATATTCAAATAAAATCATCAAACATTCAAATTCTTAACAAATACAACAATTTATTGATCATAACCTCATTATTTGTGGTAGCTGAGCAGAGTATCCAAAAGTATCAGGAAGCCAAAATTCTTTACATCGCTTGCAGAACTCTTGCTGAAAAAAGCGTTGACCATACAGGAACTGACGAACAAATGATTCTCCTCTGTATAATGAAAGAAAAATCCTACTTAAATTTCATGGTAGCATAAAATATAATTTCAATCACAAAACCAATAAATAATTAAAATTTGCAAGGATTTATAAGTAATTTATTTTTGAATGGGATTACTATTTATAAATGCAAAGAAAGTGAAGGTTCATGTCATTTGAAATCTAATAATATGAAATACTTCCCTACCAGTAATGTTTTCATGATTAACAAGGCAAAGTAATAACAATACTCACACATTAACCCATTGAACATTTTAGATAAATAATAAATACTGCCAAATAGCATGATTTAGCACTACTAAGCATTACATCACAACACACTCATAAGATCTGTGCCTTAGTTTCATGTAGCCCCAATTAATCCTTGAAAAGCCAGTTAAGTTTCTACAAAGAAAGATATAAGTCAGCTGTGTATCTTCATCGGGATGAATCCATGATTAACCCCTTAACTAATTTGTCTGTTTGTGACATGGCTGAAAGTTACCCGCAAATATATGCACATGCAATCTTGTATCTCGCATTATTTTATTTCTCATACACGTCTGAGATCTGTTCTAGTAAAAATAGACAGTCTAGGTTATAATTAAACTTATTTATAGATGGCACCACTATGCAGCATTTTTCTTGTGTAGTCCACATGGCACGTTTTGATGATTAGCTATAAGTTTGTAAAGAACTCTTTGTTATAAAGCAGTTGTTTGGGGTGGAAAAGGTAATGCATCTATTTTTATTGCATTAGCCCATTAACTGCCGCGGAAAACATACAAGATTCACTCCCCAGTGCCACTGCTTTTTACACAGGCAAGCGTAGTTATGCGATGTATTAAAGGGGAAATGTAGTATGGGATGCGTGTAGTATGTGCATAGCTTTGCGATGTATCAGGGGGTTTGTATAGTAAAAAATGTCCTTAAAAATGGAGTTTCGATCAATTCATTTTTAAACCAGAAAAGTCTAATATCAAGTTTCAGTGTTATACCTTGTAAAATCAGTATACCTAATGGAAAGCATGGAGATGGCATAGGCAAGTTTTTCATATCAAGTCGTACCCAACGTCGAGCATCTTTCGAAAAATAGTCACAATCCTCTTCATCTAATGTAATATCATATTCTGAGGTGTCTGATTCTGAAGATGATGGGAAGTAATCATCTATTTTACTGTCATGCATATTTGCAAAAAGCACCTACTACAAACAATAAACAAAAACAGAAGACACACAATAAAAAACACCTTTTACTCAAACACAAACGCGACCACTTATTGGGCAGTCATTACTTGCCCCATTTCCCTTCTCCAGGTCTTCCCCCTTCTCTGAAGTAGTATCCTCTTTTGCATACCATGTCAAGGTCATTGTGGTGTTGCATTCCAAAGCTTTGTGAATAATTTTACTGGTAGCAGCGCAAAGCAAATGATAGCATTTCAGAAGGGCATATATATATGCCTGAGGCAGTTAACGCATTGGCTGAGCAAGGCATATAAATATGCCCACAGCAGTTAAGGGGTTAATTGTCATAATAGTACACAGTTAACCATAAATTAATTTTCACTAAGTGGTTTTGTAACTTGTTTAGAAAAAATTATCAGATAATGAGCTACTCTTGATGATTTTGAATATGCCAATTTATCAGAAAGTTTCAGCAATAAAAGTGATGAACTCTTGGAAATGAATCTGAAGATAATTATGATGAGATTTTGGCTGTAGTAAGATACTGATACCAAATTAGTACAAATAAACCAAATGTTGCACCATCGAAAACCCTCCCAAAAAAAAGTCAATGCATCAACCAAAAAAAAATCACTTTTTACCAGTTTGCTGCAAAAAACTCATGCTTTAAGGGGTTAAATAAATACTTTTATATTCACCAAATAAGAGCACAAACAACATTCTTCAAAACTAAATAATTTTATTCAATCTTTAGAATATTAAACAGTACGCTGCTGTTTCTGTGTTTTTCTCTCACACTTTGAAAAAATTATCATAATTTGAAAAAGATCTCAAGGCCTGAGCTCATATTGGGAAAAGAAATTTACTTATAATCCTTTGCAGAAAATATTTTATTAATTGATATTTTCATTTGAATCATATATACATTTTGTTACATACACCATACAACAATTTGTTATAAGAATCTTAGGCTTTTAGAATAATGCCCATTGCATTGTAATGGGCATTATTCTAATGGATTCTTCAGTCTAACATTATTCTGATTCTAATAATGGATTACAAAAAAAAGCTTCGTTAATCATTTTTTTTTTCATTTTCATGGAAAGATAAAATATTAAATGAAAAAGCATTTGTTGGAAAAAATGGGCAAACTTTTGCCAAATTCTGGATATTAATCTAGGAATTCATGTATCTTTACAGCTGTTGTTTTAAATTTTAAAAAAATACAACAGGGAAAAAATTTCCTTCATTTTTATCATATATTTTAACATCAGTGACGCAAATGCACACAATTTCCATTTTGTTTATTTAAATCTCCCAGAACTAGAAATTTTCAGCAGTTTTAAAAATTTATGCAAACATCTATGTTAGTTATAATACTGGCAAATAAATAACAAAACAAAAAAATTCAAAGTCAGATTAGACATAAACAATCCAATTTCTGGAAGCAAGATGTAATCTTCAAAACCAAGCAACATTAATGTTAGAAAAATAATCAAAAACTAGACAAGATAAGTTTTGAAATTAATTATAACTTTCATACCCTCGTTACTTTCTCCACATTCCAGATGGTTACTACGGCACAATTAAATACATAAAAGTGTGCATTATGGATATGATCCATTCTGACATTTGCCATTAATTTGCTCAGTTTGTCACAACAACATACTGGTATAATTTAAATCATATGTACTCCTACAAGTAAGAAATTAAAATCTTATACAACATGGAAATTTTTTTAATTTTATGATACATCACATGGCAACCTGGAGAATCGACATTTCTCGAGGTTTTAAAACATGTGTTCTATTTTATACATAAATATGATCAAAAGCTTTTCTATAACATTTAATTGTTTGATTGTGCCAAAAGAGGAATTTTTTTGAATTAAACTTCATTATAAATAACTAAGTTTATAACTTGAAAGACCTTTTCCCATAAAGTTGCCATAATAAATAAGAAATAAAAAATGCCTTTCTTGTGATTTAATATAGTGCTTCTTAAAGTTTTTACATTCATGACCACTTTTCTATTATGAAAACTTTTTCATTGCTCCAGATATTAAATAAAAAAATAAGGATACAAAAACTAATTTATTCCCATAAATCATTTATTTCTTTGTTAAACAATACACATATGAACAGTATTAGTTTTAGGTTTTGCTTCAAGTGTATAATTAAAAAAAGAAAAGCACATTTTAATGCTTGTTTTTTTTATGCATAACAAATTAATATTGGTGCAATATTTAATCCTACTCAACACTAAGACCTTCAACATTTTACAAACTGAATGATATCTTGATTTAAGCCTTAAAAAAATTTTACTCTACACAGATACACTGAAGAGCCAAAACTTTATGACTACCTATTCAGTAACGCGCTGCACAACCTTTAGCACATGAAACAGTTGCAAATCACCTTGGCATGGATGTCACAAGTTCTTGGTAGATGACTGGAGACAAGTTGTACCAAATGCCTAAGCAGTCATCATGTAAAGTCGAGATATTCTGACATGGTGTTTGACCTCTGAGCTACCGCTTCATGATATCGCAAATGTGTTCTATTGGGTTAAGATCCGGTGAGTTATATGGCCAGGACATTAAATGGAACTCATTCTTATGCTCCTTGAACCATTCCATCACAATTTGAGCCTTGTGACATGGGACATTGTTCTGATGTAAGATTCCATTTCCAGTTCAAAAGACGGATGCTATGTAAGGATGCATTGATCTGCAATTCAGAAAGTCTGCATCTTTCATGACCTGTTCTACCAAAACTTAGGGTCCCAAAGCCACCCATTAGAATATCCCCCAAAGCATAATATCACCACCACCAGCCTGTGCATGACCTACTGTACGGGAGGGGAGAGAGAGAAACTGTTTGCTTATAAGATGGCATATCCTGAAATGACCATCAAGATGATGAATTAGAAAGCATGATTTATCCGACCAGAAAACTGTATTCTACAATGGCACTTGGTCAACAGAGGCACATGAGTGGGACATCTGCTACACAATCCCATATCCAGCAATGTCCGTTGAACTGCGTGTTGTGAAAAACTTGCACTTGTCCTGAACTGTGCTGGACTGTTAGCTGAGCCACTGTCTGGTGCTGATTTTGCTGCACCAAGCAGGACAGTCGCCAACATCCTTTTTCTTTGATAATGCATGGATGGCTAATACCTTAATGTCTACTGCTGGTTTCACCCTCATTTATCCACTTTCCATATACACTAACAATGGCAGATCATGAACAACTTACCAGACATGCAGTTTCAGAGATACTCGTTCCGAGTCTTCGGGCCTCTATCAAATTCGTTTAGATCAGCAAGCTTTCTCATTACTTGCAAAATTAAGAAAGAATGATTCTTTATCTTCTCCAGCAGTAATTAAATACCATCCCCACTTAATCAAGTGCCCTTCACATCATCCAGACGAGTTCATTGAAAAATGTGAGAATGGTCATAATATTTTGGCTTGTCAGTGTATGTGGTGCTGAATGGCATAATATTTAATGACGTTTCCAAAATTTCTGAAAATCCAATTCTACCTGCTATCCAGAATTCAGTCATGGACTTTTACGGAAACTCAAGTTTTAATTTTGTGTCTTTCAACAACTCAACAAATCCTTCTTGGGCTTTACTTGGCAGATGGCTGATCTAATTTTTATATTAATGACAAATGGTTTTTGTATCCAAATTAATTTTTGAAATCAAAATTCAATATAATGTATTTACAAAACTGTTCTAGGAGTTCTAGGATTTTTTAGCAATCTTTAATAATTTTTGCATTTAAAGTTTTATATTCCCCTCCCCAATTATAAAACTGTCAATAGGAAAAACATTTTTAATGAATCCTTTTCCATTCTTATTCTTCCAAATGATAATCTTTTTAATAATACCTTCAATTTTATCATTCACAATAAATATATTGCTATTTTTTCCTTAAAGAGACATGTTAAGATCATTTAGACTCCCAAAAATATCTGACAAATAACATAGCTGTCATAGCACTAAGTCATTTTAAAAAAACAGCAGCAAGATTAGATTTTTCATCGATTAAAAATATAATATTTTCATCTTTTAATAAAAGCAGTCTCATTAAATTTCACCTTTCATTATCCATCTTACTTCTGCATGTAATTAATAAATTTTAAGAGTCACATATGTTCACAAAGATTTGAAAATAAACATCTGTTAAGCGCACAGCTTTTAATAAAGAGTAAAATTTTAATAGCATTATGAAACATATTGTTAAATTCCGTAGCAATATATTTCAGTGAAAGGATCTCTTAATGAATCAGACAGTATGTAAAGTTACATAATCATTACTAACAGCTTTAACAAATGATTTAAGACCAATACTTTTATGTACCATTGCTCTTTGCACTATCTGTGCATAATCCAATGCAATTTGTCCATTCTAAATATTCATTTTTAAAAAAAATTGTCAACATTATTAAACATATCTTCCCTTTCATATGTTCTTTCAAAAGATGATAAAATAGCAATTCTTCATTGGTATTTTCTTTATAAATGTATCCAATATATACGAACAAGTGAGCTATTTTTTAAATATCAGCATTTTATCCAACTGAATTGCAAATTTTTGTATTTCTTTAAATCTAGTAATATGTTTCTCAAGTTAGCATTTTATTGTTTAGCAATCAGGCATGAAACTTTGTACAAGACAAATATTTCTTCTAACAGTTATACATTTTTTAAGCCTTCTCAGTGGCTGAGTGGATAAGACAACTGAACACTCGCAGTTCAACTTGGTTTGGGTTTGGATCCCAGCTGGGTTGGCTGCATAATTGGTTTGCATGTTTTCCCTATGTATGGCATAAATATGAGTAAGCTTCCCTGAAAATATCATTCACAAAATCATTCCTCCTCTTAGGAAGATAACTCTGATGGCTTTGCCATATTCAAGTAACTTAATCCAACTTAAACTAATATAAATTTCTCAAAACTTTTTTTTTATTTGAAAATTGTATCAGTCATTGACAATATTCTTTTGATTTATTCATAAATGAAGGAAGTTTCAATTCAAGATGCCTTTTTAACTTTGATGATTTCATACTCTCTATATCCAAAACATTACTGCAGATTAAACAAACAGTTCATTCGAAGCAGTACAAACAAAGAGGTAGAAAGGTTATCCTCATAGTAATTGAGCATAAAATTCGAGAAATGTCTTATTACACTTTCTTTACTCCGTTTTAGATGTGTCTCTCTGATGACTAGATTCTGCTTGAAAAGACAGACTTTGTAGCATTGCCTTTTGCATCTTTACCTTTGTTACTGAAGTTCAACCATTTGCCAGTGGGTAAAAAATATTTTGTCCTGAAATATAAATAAAATTACATCTCTCATAATAATTATTAAATTAAAAGCCATTCCTTAGCTAAATAAAACAATAAAATACAATATTAAATTGCTCCAAAGATGAGCAGAATTGTTGCAATGAAACAAAAAGAATTGACTGTAAAGAAATAGTGTTATCATTACACTAGATGCAACAATCCCAACCTTATTCTCAACACACTTGTGTGGCACAAGATGTTACATACTGTTTGGACATTTGCAACATATCTTGATTTTAAAATTACTTACATTCAAAAACTGCTATGTGATGATACACACTTAGTGGTATTTTTTAATATGTAAATATAATTTACAACTTAGCCTGGCCAATATTACGATTTTATAACTGCACAGTACAGAATTTGTAATGTATTAAAGGTAATGAAGTGACTGCAACTAATGTTTCTCCAAATTCAAGTAACTGAATTAAATTTTCGTGATTCAAAATGAGATTGTGAACTACAGTTAAAAAAATGCTAATTTAATGGACTAAGCACACATTAATTTTTCTCAAAAAATTTTTAACTTTGTAATACATGCAATAAATATAAGGAGTAAAATACCAAATTAAAAAATTACAGAACTTTCTGATTATCCACACATCCACCTAAAAGTCGCAAACTCATAGGCAATTTTGAGGAATATTACAGAGCTTGCAGGAAACTAATTTTTTGTCAAGCTAATGTGCAAAGGCTTCATTTTTCAAAATGTTAACTTGCTAAGAATTCCATATCACAGCAGTCAATCAATAAGATTTAAAAAGGAAGAAATATCAGTAATAAAACACTTTTTTTTTCCAAGAAATCCTTCTATCCATCCTAACATTACTATTTTGGTGACATGCTGCTCTGCCTCATAAATACCTTTTCATGACTTTTTGTTGGGGAATGGCACAGAAAGAAAATATCAAAGTTACTTACCCAGGTAAATTTCCATCCATTTCAACCCAGGTACCACCTACTGGAATGAACTGACCTTTTGCAACAAAATATTTCACTTTTTCATATAGCGCAGGATAATTTTCTTTAACCCACATGAACTGCTGAGCCTTTAAAAAAAAGTGCAAATTCTAAATTAAAACCAAATTAAAGTTTGCCAAATTATTTTTTTATGGATGAAAAACAAAGAAAATATAAATTTCTATTATCAAAAACAAATTTTTAATAAAAGAATAGTGCAGTTAATTCACATACAATATTAAAAAAAATGGCATTACCATGATATAATATGAAAAAATAATATTAAAAGTATTGAAAAGGTATGGAGCACAAAGATTTTTTAGATTTTTGTAGGAAATGAATATTTATAATATACACAGTAAGTTCTTCTATTATTTTACTTTCATTGCAAATTTTTTTCTATTTTATTTACTTTTAATTTTTAATTTTAAAATATTTCAGAAATAAGTATTGCTCTCTTTAACTGCTTATAGAATATATGTAAGTATTGCTTACATATATTCAAAAACGTGAAATGATGAAACACTATCCTCATTTGGTGGTTGTATTGAAATTCCAGTTCCCCTTGAATAGACGGGATCTTTCCATGGAATCAACAATGATTCTCTTGTTTCAATTGCTTAAATTTACATTTTATTAATTAAGCATTTTAATTACCAATTCCATCCTGATTAATTGCAAATTCCAATTTTTGATTTCCACAAAAGTACACATTTACTACCTAAATCTGATTTTTCTACACATTTCCTAGGGATAATTATTCACTTATGTATTCTCTATTAAATTTTTAATCTTTGCAGTAATTGTGCAGGACTTTCAAGTCCTTTTAAAATAAGTTTTAAAATTCCTTAATTTTAATGTTTTTTCCCTGTATTTCTTTACAAATTATATAGATATATATGTGTGTAAGATATATAAAATATAACACATATATGCATGTCATAATATCACTGAGTAGGACACTGGAACTCTTAACAGCTTTTGACGTTCATGATGGCTGTGGTTAAGGCATACAGATAAAGATAACGATGTGAATTTCAATAACTCATTAACCTTTATAATCACACATATCCAATTAAGTTGGCAGATACATATTCAATCATAAATAAACATGATAAATTTCTATGTACATTAGTTTTTTAAAAGAAATGACACAGGCATTTTAAAGAAGCAAAGCAGGGAGGTATTAGCAATGTAAAAGCTAGCAGAAGAATGACGTAATTAGCTCACCAGAGGTATTTATAAGAAAGTAGGTGCGATTCTAGAGACCTATGATTGGTTAATATTAGTTTTAGTTACCCTTTTCAAGTAGCATTACATAACGATAGAATGATCTCAAATTTGGGAGAACAGATGAATTTAGGAGAACACCAAATTTAGAATGTCAATTTTGAAGTCAGCAATTATTTTTTAAAGCAGCTATTGTATTTTCTTATATCTTACATATATATATATATATATATAATAAATAAAAAAATTTTAAAAAATCAGAATAAAAAAGAATAAAATTCCGTATTAAATAATGTTGGAATTATGCCTTTGCCAAACAATCCTTTGTCAAAAAGTGAGCAAAAATTTGGGTACCTGTGTATTATCAAAGTTGGCTATCATCAAGCCATGAAAGTTGGTGGAAGTTTGACTAAAGTTGCACTAAATACTCCTGCGAAATTCTGAGGAAACTGATAAACAATCAGTATACAATCTGATTAATTTTTTCCCTTTATAAAAATTTCATTGATTTTTACTATTTTGTTAGGCCTTCAGATTTCACTAGAAACACATTTTAGAATGCTATAAGTAGAAACTTTCTGCAGGTAATTCTTCCAATATAATATAGTTTTGTCGGCCATATTCAGCTGACCATATTGTGTCCATTAATGTGCACTTTTGATGGTACAATCCCTTAACTTTGAAAATAATCCACTGCATGCTGTTCTGAAGAAAGCAGGTTCAAAATTTTAATCTTTTTTCCCTCTATTATGCAAAGAAAAAATTCAGCTATAATGATTAAATTATATCCTTGTTCATAAACCTGGGCCTCACTAACCATATCTTTAAAGTTACCAACAGATGTTAAGTATTACCATATTTTTTTAATATTCCTATAAAAGTAATGCATAGCCATAATATTTG
>KK117291.1:1950-30456 GCA_000611955.2 Stegodyphus mimosarum | reverse complement strand
TTTTTTTTTTTTTTTTTTTTTTTGTAAAGTCATTCGACACAAGAGTGAAATGGACACAAAATACAGGATTGAGACCAATACATTGAACTGCTTCATAAGCAGAGCTATATTCCTAATAAGATTATTCCTCATGCACTTGGCATAATTCCAACAATACATTTAATGCTTATAAAAGTAATATGTTTAATACAGTGTAAATAAAAGCATAAATAGTAATTAAAAGAATATATTAAAAGTTGTGAATTTGAGTATTCCTATAATGGATATAAAATATATTAATGATTTAAGAAATTGAATAATTATAATAAAATTGATATTATAATTTTAAAATGAAATGTACAGAAAAAGTAACTTAAAATTATGGTTGAGGAGTATTAATAACTGCATGTTAGGTTCACAGTATATGAGGTTGTACTGGTTCAGAAACAGAGGCTTATATTTACCTCTGTATAATAATCGTTTTCTCATACAAGAAAAAGTTGAAGGCTCTCATTTTATGACTGAATGAACTTTTTCTGTAGAATTATTTTTTATTGTTTTTCTTATGGAAAGTTTTAGTGCAGTTTTCAAAGGTCAGTCACCTTATGTATGGAACAGAGGCCTTTACAAGTGTCAATTAATGTGAAACATTCCAGTTCTCTATAAAATTTAAAAAACAAAAAAGTAAAAGAAAGGAAATTTAAATGAAATAATAACAGATGAAACCATAATTTCAGTAATAATATTACAATATTTACATTGTTATGCAAGTTAATTATAAAATCAGTGTATTATAAATTTTTGGCATTTGCTGTGATTATCAAGATAAGTAATATAGGCGTATACAAATTTTATATTGTAATGCTCTGTGAAAAGTTTCGAAAAACTTCCCTGAAGAATTATGTTTATCTGGACTCTAAAATACAAAAGTTCTTAGGATACTGAAAATTTTAATAAGACTAAAAATGGCACTTTCTTAAAAAAAAAAATCTTATACAGTACAAAGTCCGTAATCCAGACTCGTTGGGACCTCAGCGATTCTGGATTAGGAGTTTTTCCAGAGTATAGATCATCACTTTAAATCTGGTAAGATGGCATGCAGAAATTATACAATTAAAAATATGAAACAGTAATTTATGAAATAAAGAGCAATTATGATCTAAAGGGTATCAAATTTTACAAGAAAAAAGCTTAATATTTATTTTTTTTATTTTATTAAATATTTCTTTCAATGTAAGTTGTTTAAGTTGCTTCGTTTTTTGTGCTAATGCTTTCTCTTTATATCGACTAACTTGTCAATCGAAATTTTTTCGTTTTCAATAACCTCTCTGTCACTTTCTTCACTATCGGAAGCGGTATTTTCTGGATCTAGAACCATACTACAGATTTCACCGTCCGTTAATTGATTGATGATTGGGGCATTGTCATTGCAATGAAAAACTTCTGTTATATCATCTTTATTTATTACTGCTTCTCCACATTTCTTTACATAATCCAATAACTGGAAAATTTCACCTTTAGTTTGCGATGTCTGAAAACCTTCAAATTCGTGGCTATCATCTTCATCGTCCTCACCATGAAATATGGTAGCTGGCCATAAATTATGCCAAGCATTTTTTAACGTATCTGGAAACACATCCTCCCACGACCTTGCGATGCTCCACACAGCAGATTTTATGCTAAAATAATTCAAAAATTCTTAAATAGTCTTGCCATTGTTCAAGAAATTTAACATAGATTTTAAAAATGCTACTTTATATTTGCATTTCAGCACGTGCACTATTCCCATATCCATAGGCTGAATGATAGACGTACAGTTTGGAGGAAAGAATAATATGGATACATTATCTTTTACTAAAACTTTAAGTGAAGTATGCATTGAACAGTTGTCAACAACAGTCAGGACTATTTTTGAGTCATCAGGTAAACCAACCGAATTCAAATGTCGCTGAGCTTCGGATATAAAATGATTTTCAAACCAATCATTCATCAACGCTTGTATCACCCATGCTCTTTTATTTGTGTGGTATATAACGGAGTAAATAGTTACTTCTTTAAATGCTCGAGATCGTGCATGTTTTCCGATTATGAAACGTTTGCACTTGTACGTTCCTGTAGCAATTGCACACGCTAAAATTGTTAGTCTCGCTTTGGAAGCTTTGACACCAGTTGGAGCCTTTTCTGTACAGGTTGCCATGGTATTTCACGGTACATATTGCCAGAAAAGACCAATTTCATCAGTATTATAAATTTGTTCTGGAGATAATTATTCACTAGAAATGAGTTCAATGAATTCATCTGCAAATTCTTCAGTATCAGCTGAAGCTTTTTCACCTGAAATTTTTAATTGTCTTATACCATGGCGATTTTTAAATTTGGTTAACCAACCTGTTGAATATGTACACTCAGTGTTTAAGTTCATTTCTTCATGAAATATTTTGGCTTGAGCCATTAGCATTGGACCCGTCAATGGCACGCCCTCGCTGCGACGCTGTCTAACCCATTCAATCATCACTTTGTCAGGATCGTCATTCGTCACTTTTAGCATAACGAAACCTTTTTCTGTTATTCATTGCCAGTGGGGAGTCAGAATCCACAAAAAATTGAAACAGTTCCTTTTTCTTTTTGCTTATGTCATATACAGTTGACTTTCCAGTGCCATACTCCTCGCATAATTTTGAGACGGATATGCCTTTATCCATTTTTTGCAGCAATTCCACTTTTTGTTTGATGGACATCGAAACATGTTTTCACTCTGTAGATCCTTTGGCAGCTCCAGAATTGGAAACTCTTTTTGACATAATCAAAAGTTCAAGCTTAATTTTTATAAAATTGCTCTAACAGTCTGCAAAAAATAATAAGCGGGATCCAGTTAGAAGATTAATCAACAGCACAATCTGCAATATTAACTGAAATACCTTAGAATCAGTAAAGATAATTTTAGCCTAGCTTATCTCTTTGAAATCCAGACCCTTCACTATTCTGTATCCTCAAAATACCCAAACACCTGAAATACTTTTCCAGTTTCACAGCAATTTCCTCTCCTCCCCATCCATTAACGCAGAAAACAGGTGTGAAGATTTCGAATGACATCCTGTGTACTTTCTAACAAAGATTCTATTAGGCTTTGACCCCGTTCCTTATAAAACTATTCTGAAGGTCATACCAACAAGCCTTTCTGGCTTTGTTATGATCATGATTCAAGATTTTCTTTACTTCCATTATTTTTATAGGACCTTTATTGCTGCTGAAAACTTTCTTGCACTTTTATTGCTGTTTAAAACTTTAAAGCACACAGTACCACAAAAGAATGAATAACGAAATGTCACGAGCAACCAAACGATAAGAAACCTCTTAGGACAAGCTGTCTGCAGTAAACTGATACAATGCATTCGGAGAAACTGCACCTGCTCTGTATACTTTAGGGGGAGGGAAGAAAACAAGATTGCAATCTCGGCCGTTTTCGAAAATCTCCACGTTTTATTATGGAAGGAAAAAAATCAAATGCACATGTGTGAAGCATACAAAAAAAAAGTTTGTGGCTTTGAGGTCCGGATTAAAAAATTACTTTGGTCAAAATTTTATGATTTGTATTTTTCAAAGTATGTTTCGCTACATTTGCTAATACTTTAATCTCTTTAAAAGGCTTTTCTGTCATTATGCCTTTTTTTCCTTTGATTTGGGGGAGGGAGAGTAAATAAATATAATTAAAAATGTAAATCAAATTCTAATTTAAAGTTGCAATAACCTCTTAACTCTTCACTTTAATTTGGATATTTCCCTTCTCTTTTCTAAGAATAGTAATTGCTTATAATAAACTTTATTTCACTTCATCATTTCTAAATTAATAGCCACCAACATATGGCTTTTACATAACACTGATGATATAAATGGTTTTGCAAACTAAAGCTCAAAACATTTGATAATAATTTTACAGCACTATTAATTAGTCAATCAAACAGTACTGAAATCAAAACTAATTTATTCTCAGCTAAGATTTTGTCCAGAACACATAATTTAATTCACTCTGCTTATCAGCCTAACTAGCTGCTGCACTGTTCTCTTTTCACCACAATGATACCAAAAATGTAAATTTTCTGGAAAAGTCACAATTAGTGTGTCATAGATCTGCTATGATAGTATTCTATTACATCTATATGACTAAGTATTCCTTAAAAAAAGTATGAATCAACATCTATGCAATCAACTTTTTCTATATTATAGCACACATATATATACATACACACATATGTATTCATTTTCATTCAATCTAAAACTTAATCCTTTGAGCAGCCAAGCCTTTTGAATGGCTACATTTTCATTGCATTTATTAGTTATAATTATTTATTATGCTCTTTGTTTTAATAACCTGCAGCTCATTAGGATGATATCTAAATCTTTAAACCATTTGTGAAAATAAGTGAGTAAAATATTTTAATCAGTAAGATAAGGTGTGCAAAGAGACAGTAAACGGACACATAAAAACAATCTCACCACTCAGAGAGTTAAAATATCAAACATGAGAAATTAAATTAAAGTGGAAATTTTCAAATGCACAAAAGAGAACTGCATACTAAACATTTTGCCATAAACACTGAAATGAACACTTATTAAATACCTGAGAGCAAGCAAATCTAAAATTTGGATATCTTTCCATCAAACAAACTACTGAAGACCAACTTCTGGCACATTTGCGTACTGTTTCTTCATAAGGCCAAAGCCATGCACAATCAATATGACAATTGCCAATGGCTATGATTGTATGTTGACTTTCTCCATTGTGTTGAGAGAAAAATTTTGTACTTAATTCTTTGGCACTTCCATAGCTGTCTCTGGAACTTTAAGGAAAACATTATAATGATTTTCATACAAAAATTACGGTTGCAATCAAATTTTGTTTAAAACAATTACTCACAATTCTCCTTTCTGAATAATATTGATCATTTCATTAGCTGTGTATAGGGCATCATAACCACGAACAGATTCTGCAGGTAAATGCTTTGCTATTCCATACAGTACTTCAAAATCCATTACCAAGTCATAAACCTGAAGCAAACAATTGTTATTACAAATTATAGAAAAAAAAGGTAAATAAGACAAAAAAACACAAATTTAAATTATATTAATTGCTTAATAACATTTAAATTTACGTTATATTGTATGACCTGATTCATTATGGCTACTGCAAATAGCATGGTCAAGAGATTAGAACTAGTTTGACTATGTAATACTAAAAATGCTTAAGAGGAAAAAGCAATTCAGATTTGTGAAGAACAACTACATACCTTCAAAATCTTCTCACTTACCTGGGCATAGTTACAGTAATTAAAATGACTATGAATATCTGATATTTTGTTGCATTACAGTGCCTAGTTTATTTATTTTAAGAATATTTAGATAAATTCATATGAGAAAATTAACAAAGAGTAACAAATTTCTCTTTTAAATAACACCACCCAAAACAGGAAATTTTCAAGAATAGAAAAATTTCCAGAATTTTTAAGAATAACACATGCTTGTTATTATAGGTTGATTAAAAAACTAAAACGAGAAAATATGAGGTCTGGAAAATTCTGTCCATTTCAGAAGTGAAAAAAAAAATAATAATACATTTTTCATACCTTTCATAATACTTATTGTACAATAAAATTTTTTGTTATTGCTTAGGATCTGTTGCCAGCATTACGATAATTTGATATACCATTTTTGGAAAATGTCTTGTTCTCAGAGGCAACAAATTCAAATAGTGCTTGACTGACATCTGCTTCAGTTGTGAATTTTTCTCCCTTCAAAAAAATTTTGCAGGAGAGAAACAAGTGATAATCGGAGGATGCTAGGTCTGGGGAGCATGGTGGAAGCAGCAGAATTTCTCAGCCTAGCTCTATTTTTATGATGAGCTTAACTTTATTTTTCTATATGATTTTCTGACAAGTCACCAAAGCAGCATATGGTATGTACCACCAGCCTCTCTTTGATTGCTTTGCTTAACTTATCCATTTATTGATAGTACCTCTCCAAACTGAGCTCTAATTCAGATTTCAAGAGCTCATAACATATTGTTCCTTGAACATTCTACCATATACACAATATTCTTTTATTCTGGTTCAAACTTGGTTTAATGGTGGAGAAGGCACGTTGTCTGGGCTCACAGTATACTTTAGTAGGTAATCCACTTTTCATCCGTAGTTATCATCCGGTGCCAAAAGGGTGTGTTTTTGTTCTGAGCAAATGGAGGTGTGCATGTGATGATCTGGTGATACAAATTTTTCTCACCTACGCATACTTGCCTTTAACGATTATTGGAACGCTAAAGCAAAATGAAGTCATCCTATCCTAAGAAATATTAATTCTAAAAATTGAGGAAATAAGGGGCAGCAACTCAAGCAAGGACATTTTAATTTTCAAAATGAAAGAATAGTACCCATTTTGATCCCCCTTTGATTCATCTAATATTTTCATGAAAAAGGTTTTTGAAACATGATAAGAAAGTAATAGTTGTAACTCATGAGGCACCTATCTGGAATATTTATAGACCAATCCTAATTTCCAAATACGGCCCAGAATGGTTTGTTGAGCTGAACTAAGCTTTACTACATTCTCTAATGTTATCAAAAAAGGGTCTTGCTCTATAATGGTCTTGACAATACTGTCATCAATCAAAGATGGCTGCCCGAAGTGTGGCTTATGATTTACAGTCGAAATCACTGGCTTGAAATTTTTCAAATTATCTTTTGCACGTTCTATCCAAAACTGCATCTCCACCACAACTGTCTCTAAATTTTGAGAAACTTCTGTAGCATTTCTTCTCTGTTGGAATTCGTACAAAATATAGCATCATAAATGAACTTTATTAGCAGCTATATTTACAAGATTGCATCTCACTTAATAATGATATGAAACACTTTTGTTTCAGGTAGTTTTAAAGAATGGATGTTTTTAAATACAGTTATAAAGAGAGAGACAGCCTCAAATGTCTCAAATGAACATCTGCATGCATGTTGAAACTTAAAATAACATTATTGGATGGAACTTTCAAATTATAATTTATAAATTTGAAACAAAATTAGTATTTCCTTCTGACAAAATGCTGATTTCAAATTCATTTTTTTTATAATAATAAAAAAGCTTACAAATTATTAGCATACTAAAATTAATATCATTCTTTTATCAACTATTCTAGGCTATAAAAAGTTTTTATTATAAAAATGAAGATATGATGCATCCTTTATCATACAAATTAATGTAATGATTTCAAAATAAATACCTATTAGATGCACATTTTCTCAGTACTTGTGTATTAGCGCAACAATCTTGGTGGAGTTTCGTGCCTTTTTATAGCAGAAAAAGAATAATGACTTTCAGCAGCAAAAAATTATTTATTTTATATGAATGCATATTAATAATATATTTTAGTTTCAATATTCATCTAGAAAACTAGTTAATAAATCTACTTCAGAGATGATTGTGAGGACATTAAAAAAAAATCTGAAAACTACCATGAAGTAAAAATCTGACATTAGTTCAAATAATTCAGAATATGAATGTGATTACAAGCATGAGATATGACCCATGAGCAATCCCCTGAGATAACAAAGATCAATGTTGGAGTGACGATTGTGCTCTATGATAATGGGTATACTCCATATAGAGATTGGTACATGACCGGTTTGTGTGTTTTGGTTAGATTGTGTACTACTTATTGCCTATAGAACTAGTATCATTACTACTTATTAGAACTAGTATCATTATTACTTATTGCCTATAGAACTAGTATCATCAAAGGACATTTATTATAAATCTACGAGAAGCTCTATTAACAGTACAAAAACAAAAATTAATAATGAAAAGGAAAGCTAAGCATTGTCCTCATTATGTGAGGATCTTGCTAGCAGCAAGAGTCTCTCCATTTGAGAGTTTCAGAGCATTTTGATATCTTGCTTTGTCTAAAACAGTTTGCAAACTGAATTAGTCAAGACCTCTTAATTTTTTTTTACTGTATAATACATCCTCTGTTTCACTATAGTTGAAGACCATATCAGAGTAGCTGTATTATTTGGTTAGTTGGCCCAATGACTTCAAGAGGCCTTTATTATCCATTGCATAAAGTCAGGCTGTATAAAAGGCACCTCTCCATGGGTCCTCTCTCAATGTGGGGGAGGAATGGCAATGTACGAGTTGACCATCCTGCTTATGATGCTAATCATGCCCAGCAAACCCCAAAGATGGTCAGTCACTATTTTCATACATTGAGAGTGGGCAGTATGAAGAAGATTAGCTGCTTTCACAAGACTAGAACAACTATTCTGTTCAGTGGTATGTGCAGGCCCAAAAGGAGCTGTACAGTACTGTAAAGTCTGTCCGAGCTGTGCGTATCACTACAGCATTTTTTAAATAAAAACTGGAGTTACAACAATACTTGTGTACAGACTGTTATGAATGCTAGGTCTGAGCTCCTTCTCTAGCATAATGTATAAAACATGTTTATGAGTAGTAAGAGTTTTTATCACAAAATCGTATGAAGAGTTTTGCTACACAGTTGAAGATGCAGTAAACTCGACAATTCCTCCAAATTTTGTGGAATTAACTGTCATATATCTATTGGAATACTTGCCGATTAATGTAGTTTCAGTTCTTGGTCACAATGGACTGATGACGGTGTCCTGCTATAATGGAAGACTCCATATCGTGATCGGTAGTTAGTCACTTTGCGTTTTGGTTAGGTTGTGTACTACTTAGTGCATATAAACTAAAAGTATATCTACTATAAATTTCCAAGAAGCGCTATTAACAATACAATAGCAATGACAATATTAATTGTTAATAATAATTAACAATTAATACTGAATGCATAGGAAAGATAAGTACTGCCCTCATTATGTGAGGATCTTGCGAGTGACAAGAGTTTAGTTGATAATTTCAAAGTATTCTAATATCTTGCTCTATCTGAAACAATTTGTAGACTTAGTCATTCCTCTTAATTTTTTAGTTTATTTACATCCTCCAATTCCTTATATTTGAAGGTAACATCACAGGAGCTATAGGATGGTTGATTAGCTGGACCTCTGATTTAGAAGCCTCGACAGACACACTGCAAATTGCTAAAATCCACTAACACTGGTCATGAGGTTATGACTCCTGTCATAATGGAGTATGTAATTTCAAACAGCAGCATTATTGAACAAGCTACTGTTCCTCCAGCATCAGAGCATGTCATCTCCCACCTCATAATAGCTCAGAGACTGTGACTTGTGGGGGATTGAATATATGAATTTCTTATCTTTGTGTAATCCACCACAGTGTCATAAAATAACTAAACTACTATTGTTCTCGAGAATATGAAATTATCTGTCGTTATGCCCATTAGTGACTGATCAGCCATTTTCATTTGTGTAAAAAGACTATGTTTTAATTTTGTCCAGGGTAATTTTTATCCATTCTAAAGATCAAATGAATATTTCTTCCATTCCATTTGCTTCTTTTACAGCTACACAACTTCAAAACTTTTTTGACGAGTTTTTGAACATTAAACATAAATTTTAAGATTCCAATACAAAATTATTTGTAAAATTAAATCTCAAAAACAGAAATTTTCTGATCTGGACTGGCTACAGAAGAAAGTTTTGAAACCTTTGGATGAAGAGCTAATTGACTAAAATATTACTTAATTTATACACAGCATAATACTAAAATGAAATATTACATAATACTTTTATAACAGTGAATAGAAAAACTTAATACTTAAGGATCTCTTTCAGAATATAACAGTCTGATGACAAAATTGAAATATACTACTCAGGAGATATTCTAATAAAATTGAACAAATATATTTCTGTTTTTACCATCAAAACTAGAAAGCATAATGCTGCAGAAAGTTTTTCAAGAATTACAGGTATACTTTTTTTCAAAAATTTCGGCAAAGTTTTGAAGAAAAACTGACTTATATCTTCAGAATCCAAGACGAGGCAATGTTTTTGATGTAATTAGCAACAAATCTTACTAAAAACTGAAGAAATGAAAAAACTTCCCAAGTAATTTCCTTATCAAAGTGAAATATATACAAGAAAGAATTCTGTAACATGCAAAGAAGCAGAATAAAGATTTCCAGCAAACAAAATAATAAAAATATTTATTGTATATGTATGCTGTCTATATGATAAGTGCAAAATGTCCAAAACATCTAATATATTATGTACTTACTGCAAAAATATGACAACAAATGGTTTTAAATACGCATTTTAGTTTAAGAATATTAAATACACGATTTTCTTAATTAAATTCTTTCAACTATCAGGTAACCAAGAAAGTTTGTGCAGTTTTTGAGAATAGTTACTCTTGAGACATTATTGTGGTCAAATTTATTCTGATGACGTCATATGCTTACATTACTTCCATTATTTGGAGATTGTTTTCAGTGGTTGTTCAGTGGGTTGTTTCAGTGCATCACACATTTCACTACTGGTTTTGTAGGAAGCGTAATCTTTGAAAAAACATGTCATTGAAAAAGGAGATTTTGAGGCCTATTTTGCTTTACAAGTACAAATTAGGAAATAAAGCTGCAGAGACCACTAAAACAACTGTGCAACTGGAGAGATGTCAGTGAATGAACAGACTGCTCAAAAGGTATTCAGCTGATTTTCTTCTGGAGACAAGAGCCTTGAAGACAAGCGTCATGTTGGTCATCCATCTACCCATCACAAAGTCCAGCTGGAGCAGGAAATCAATCAGAATCCTTATCAAACCTGACAGGAACTTGCACATACATATGGAGTATCTTACAAAACCATCTGATCACATCTTTGTAACCTTGATACAACACTGAAACTAAGTAAGCGGGTTCCTCATGTCCTGTCCGAGGAAAATAAGTTGCAATGGTTGAACACCTGCTTGTCATTGCTGTCGTACTATAATAAAGCTTCGTGCCAGAACAAATCTTGGCATATGACAAATAAAATGGATCATGTATGATAACCAGAAGATGAAACATCATTGGTTGACTTCTATTTTGGTCTCACTGCCTGCTAAACCAGACATTCACCAACAGAAAATAATGCTGTGTGTTTGGTGGACCAGCACTGGCATAGTCAACTATGACTATCTAGAAAGCAGGAAAACCATAACAGCCAAGGTCTACTCATCACAACTGCAAAGAGTTTCATCTGTACTGCACCAGAAACAGCCAGCACTGGTCAACAGAAGAATTCTCTTTCTCCGTGTTAATGCCAGACCTCATACAACAAAAGCAACCAAAGAGGTCATCAAAACACTGGGTTAGGAAGTTCTGCTTCATCCACCTTATTCTTCAAGCATTGCCCCATTGGATTATTACCTATTTTTGGCTATGGATAACCGCCTGCAGGAACAGCAGTTCCAAAAATGCAACGATTTCATAACGCCTGTATCATAATTTTTGGACTCCAGAAAAAAGGATTTTTTCCAAAAAGGGCATTTATAAGCTTGTGTCTCATTAATAACATGTCATTGAAGGCAACTGTGATTATTTCAAAGAATAAAATGGGTGTTTAAGAATTTTGTGAGCCATTTTTGAAGAATGACAAAAACCACACAAACTTTCTTGGTTACCTGGTATATCATATATCAGATTTGCACTGAATTTTTTATACATATTTTATTTGCTTGAAAATTAAAGGTTGCTATATTCTCTTTATCATTTTTCTTTATGCATGTAAATTCTATTATACTTAAAAACAATCTATTATTACTTAAAACATAAAATGTATGTAAATATAATTCTTCCATAAGCATTTGGTACATTTGTTAAAATGAAAGCATTGCATAGAGCGCAATGGATGAATGAATGCAAACCAAGTAGTATGAAGACCCAAATGAAGCTCCAAAGCAGCTTGATATTAATGATTTGGGAAAGAAAAAGATTCCAGTTGAAATATTAAAATCAAACACATTATGTATGCTATATGAATAATACCCTGAACCTGAATGGACTAGAGTATACACTGATGGCTCTAAAATACAAGACAACACTGGAGCTGGTGCATACAGTAAACTTTTTTCCCAATGTACTCCTGTGGAGCACTTCATGTCAAATTTTGATGCTGAGATACTTGCAATCTCACTAGCTCTGGAATACCTTACGATAAAGATTGATTGTTTCTCCAAAGCAGTTATTCTAATCGATTCCAAAGTAGCTATCCAGGCTGTAGTTATAAATCATGACACAGATACCCAGATTATCTCAGAAATAAGACAAACCTTGAACTTTCTTTATAAACATAACAAAACAATCGTTTTTCAAAGTATCCCTTCACATATAGATATCGATGGTAATAAAAAGGCAGACTCACTAGCCAAGAGAGGAACACTTGAGCCACAAGACAGCAAACCACTCTCTCCAGAGTCACTTAAAAAACATATTTTTGAGAAAATAATGGATACTCTTAAATCTGACCAGGCAGCAAAATCAACAGGCAAATCATGAGCTAACATTCAAGACACATGGAAAACGTTTTGTCAAAAACCTCGTAAAGAGGCTATGGCAAACTACAGACTGCAAACTGGCCACAATTGCATGGCACATCATCTTAATAAAACTGGCATCCTTCCATCCAGTATATGGCAAATTTGCAATTCTAGCATCATAAATGCAGAGCATCTTCTTTTATGCTCAGCCAGAACTAGATAAAGAGTCTCAGAAACATGGTGAGATAAGTAAACTATACTGGAAAGCCAGAGATTTCATGAACTCCTCTTAAAGACTACATCTCTTATGTTTCTTTTCTTGTTGTTGCAATTTTTAACTTTTGTTCCCATGTTCATTTATTCTGATCCTTACTTTTAATGTTTGTTCTCTTTTATTATTTATCATTGTTCTTGTGTGATACTTGAGCAGTTTTATATGTTTGGATTGATCTTTCCAATAAAGCCATATGTAACAATAACATATTTCTTCTGCATATCAGAGATAATTTCTAAAATATGTTAAAATCTACTCAACATGAGAACTCTGTAACTATTAAAACATTCAGAAACAGTGGGGATAAATCATAGTAAGAAGTTATCATGGACCTAAATTTTTAAACTGGAATATTTAAACACAGTTAAAACTAACAACCATAAAATGCAAAATATACATAAAACTGCATTACGGATGTCCTAGAATAGCAAATGTATGACTTACTGAATGGGCAAATTAAACTAAAAGTATCCCACACTATGAACAGCACATGAATTCTGCCACAGGAGCTAAATTTGTTTTACTTTCTGTTTTGGCATTCAATAATGGCATTCTCTTTATTTAAAAAAAAAAAAAAGTGCAAAAAGGAGATAAGACAAAAGAAATCACAAATAAACATATTTCTTAGTATTACATATCTATCCAAGAACTGCAAGCCCTCATTGAAAAAGAACATGAGGGACTTGGAAGAAAGTTTCTTGCAACAAGTTGTCTTGGGAGATGTGGCAAAAATTTGCCCAGAAGCTTTAACCTTCTTTGGTATTCTCCAACGCCTACATGTTTTGTTTTTGGCATCTTCAAAAATATGGTTAGTACTTCTCAAATATGTAAAAGGACTTACTGTGAAGCTGCTTTTTGATACCAGGTGGGAATGTCGAATTCAAAGCGTAAAAGCAGTGAGATACCAAACAGGTGACTTTTATGATGCTCTTTTCGAAATATCAGAAATTTCCAAAGATTCACAAATTAAAAGCGAAGCAGAATCTCTACGAAATACAATGAAAAACTGTAAATTCTTAGTATCAGTAGTTTTTTGGTACGATTTACTGTTCCAAGTCAATTATGTTAGCAAGGAACTTCAAGGTGAATCTGTAGACGTATACACTTCACTTTCTTCATTTGAAAAACCTTTAAAATGGTTAAGCAACTACAGAAATATTGGATTCGAACAAGTTAGTTCAGGCAAAAACTATTGCAGAAGATTTGGAAGTATCAACAGAATTTCGAAATAAAAGGCTTCAGAAAAGAAAGAAACATTTCAATTATGAAGGCGATGATGAACCTATTGAAGACCCAATAAATCCATAAAAGATATCTTTTTTTAATGTTGTTTTAGATAAAGCTACAGAATCATTAAAAGATTGTTTTGAACAAATAAAAAATCGTAATGAATTATTTGGGTTTCTGGGAAAATTTCAAAATATGGAAAAAGAAGTACTTCAAAAACATGCAGCTGAATTAGAAATTTCTCTAACAGATTCTAAGTTAACAGAAAATGATGTACCAAAGGTGAAAGAAGCTGATATAGACGGGAAAATGTTAGTTGAAGAAACGGAAGCTTTGAAATCTATTTTTCCTTCAGAATTTTCTGAAAATCCATTTAAAATGTTCAAATTTTTATCAGATAATCATAGAGCAATGGCATTTCCAAACTTGTTTATTGCTCTCCGAATATTCTTAACAATTCCAGTAAGCATTGCTTCTGGAGAGAGATCATTTTCCAGGCTAAAACTAATGAAAAACTATCTGAGATCAACAATGAATTGTGATAGATTAAATAGTTTAGCAATTATGTCAATTGAAAGTGAAGACGCAAGGAAATTAGATTTTCACACAATTTTAGAAGAATTTACAGAACTTAGAAATATGTAAATTCATGTATTCATATTCGGTGATGTAAATTTATATTCAATAAATATTTTTGTATTTTGAACATTTTTATTTTTTAATTTATGCAGAAGTTTACCTATCTGATGCCCCATGACATTTGATATATTTATACTGAATTTGAATTTTATTTAAATATTTAATATAGTGAGAGGACCCCGCAAAAAAAATCCAATCGGGCCCCGCACCTATTCGATCTGGGCCTGACTACATCAAGACCATCCAGGTGAAAAGAGAGAAACAAACCACTTTGGACAAAATCTTGAAAATTGGTCCTTTTAATAAATCAAAGGTAAATGTTCTAGAAGGCAAAGGACAGGTATATATTCCATTGCCAGTAGACTGAAAAGAATCAGACTCAACTGAATTTTAAAAAATGTACCACATAATGTACGCAAATAATTTTATAAAAAAAACTAAAAAATTTCTAATATTTTCACCACTGGCAGTTTTTTTTTTCTTTGAAAAATTTTTATGCTGTTTTGTAGTTCTGAGCTTAGCTCAAGAACAGATTAAAATTACTCCTATGATAATCTTTAAGAAGCAGTGCCCCATATAAAAATATTAAAATAAAAGTTAAATTTTTATATGCAAAATCTTTAAAATACTTAATTTTTATTACCTGTCTATCAAAACATGCAATGTCAGCCATTTCTAATGTAAAATATCTCTTACGGTCAGGAGGAGATATCATAGTAGGAGATCCACTGCCTAATAGAGTGTTACATGCCATCTCAATGTAAAAAGTTTGGCGAAGATCTTCTAATGTTGCATTTTTACAAACAATGAAACTTTGTCGATCAGATCCTAAAATACATCATATTAAAAATTAGCAATAATGTATAATAAGTACTAAATATTAAATTTCATCTAAATAATACATTTTGAAGATATGACAGTTTCTGTAAGTAAAATATTTATATGTTTTGATATCCGAGATAAAACATTGAAGGATCTAGAATACGTAATGCAGTGAAGTAGCCAGAGAGAGCTAAAGGGGGAGGGTGAGTCTGCTCTGGCAGTGCATTTTTCATGCTGATATTTTTCATGTGAAATACAGTTTTACTTGATTAGGTATATGGATTATCAGGGTTGAAAGAAGGACTGGCATTTACTGGATTACATAAAGCTCACTGTGGTTAAGAGAAGTATTATTTTGCGGAGAGCTTAGCTTTCTAATGCTTGCTCCACAAGAAAGAGCTTAGAAATCAAGAACTGGCTCATGTTCCCATTGCAAAAGGGAAACAACTGATATTCATATTTTACATAGGATAAATCAAGAAAACAGTAATGTAGTTGCTCCAATCTTAAAAATTTTATGCTAGGTCAATCTGCCAATATTTAGCATTGTGATATGAAGCTTTCCAAGATGCTAAATTGTCATATAAAATTCAATTAGGAAGATGATTTTATTTATTTATTTATTTATATTTTTTTATTATTTTTTTTCTGGCCGCGGTATTCAAAGAAATAAGAATTCCCCATATTCATACTGCACCTTCCTTACTCAATTAAAATCTTTTAATTGAAAACATAAATATCATAATTACCACAACAACAGAAGAAAAAAAAAGAAAAAAGTTTGCCTGAAAGAGAAAAATTTCATAGTCTGGTGTCTTATTTCTGTTACTGTTTAGAAAAATGAAATACAGAAGTGAAAGGGCATCACGTTAAACCTTTACAGTTCCTTTCAAAATAAAATCTCCAAAATGCAGTTCCAAATACTTAATACTACTGCTTTTTTTTTTTTTTTAACTAGCAATTTAAAATACTGGAATTAAATTTCAAAAATAAACACAGCTTTTATTTATTTTTCTGCAAGTCATTTAGTATTTTACATTTGATACTTATGGAAAATCCAGTCTACAATAAAAGTAGGTGAAAATCTACCAAACCTTATGGCCACCAATCATATTGGCAGCATAAAATCTGCAGCTGCACACAAAATAGAAAAAAATATGTCTTTTTCTTTGTGAAGACAGAGCCACATGAGTTCAGCCACATAAGAATATAAGTCCAACATTATCATTTATTCCGTCATTTGGCCAAACCCCCACAATTGCTCAATGTTTTGTGTATGCACTCCAGTGTCCAGATCTATAACATTATGATTAACTCTGAAATGTTTGGAATTAGCAGCTTTTACTTTGATGCTTTTATTAACTTTCCATGAGTCTGCATATACTGTAAAACCTTCTTCAATTTTATCTTTTATCACTTGCATAAACCTTATCTGGAACTTTTACCAGAAAACACTTATTCGTTTCCTTGCATATGCCTTCAAACCACTAATCGGGGGTTATTATCCCTGCATGATTCTTACATTTTTAGGTTCTTACAATTTCAACAATGAAACTGTCCTTCCAATTTCTTTGCTAGGCCTCATTAAAAGACCATACAAACTTCTCTTAAATAATTGTTAGAGTTGATAACAGTATTGCCACTCATATCTAATTCTTCTTTTCCTGATTCTACACTAGTTAATTCTCAAAGCCAGCAGTAAATGAATCTTAGTACAGTCACAAATGAAATTCTTCACCAATAGTGAAGAAAGTAACAGATAGGTTGTTGAGAATACAAATATTTCTATGGACAATTTAGTAAGAATTCTCAACATGGCAATTAGAGGATTTGAAAAATTGAACTTTATACCTGAACAAGAAATTATACCTATCTATAGACTTAAAAAGAAAGTAATAGCAAAAATTGAAACAATTTACATTGAAAGAAATGTTTACTACAGCAAAAAAATAAATATTGAGGTTTTCTTTGGGGAGTGTAAATATTAGTTTTGTTAAAGTCATAAATGTCTCATTATTTCATAAACCAACATTTCATATTTTTAATTTTATAATTTCTGCATAGCATCTTACTAGGGGTAAACTGATGATCTTATATCCGGAAAAATCCAAAATCCAGAACTGCTAAAGTCTCGATGAGTCTGGATTTTGAACTCTGTACTGTAAAGAGTATAAGTCACACAAAAAATATTCATAACATTTAAAATTAAATAAATCTTTATCAAAATCATATTAGGAGAAATCTTTGAAATAGTCTTCAGTTTCAGAATAGAAGAAACAATTTCTCTCTTCTCTTCCTTTCAGAACATTGCTTAACTGTCTTTTCATGAACATCTTTCACTTTAAAAAAACATCCATTTCTAATATGCTATATATTACCATTTAATCCTTGCAATGGTATTCCATCAGATGTCCAAATCATGCTCTCACAGCCTGCATTCCATCTTAAATGTACTTCTTTGCCCAACCAACTTTCAGGAATATCAATTCGCACCTAAAATTATAATATTTACGTGTTTACTTACACATATATGACATATTTTTAAAAACGTGCAAGCTGTGCATATTTAAACTTGGATTTTAGTTACAGTATGACCAAGTTTATATATTTACTCATATATATATATGAACATAATTACAAAATTTAAAAAAAAAAAAAAAAAAAAAATAAAAAAAAAAAAAACAGAATCATGCCTAGATTTTCTCGTGGGTACTTATGGAAAATCCCATTGACCACAAAAGATGGCGCCAATCATGCCAAATCCAATAACCACGTTCCCTTTCGAATTGACACTCACTTCGCACAAGCCTTAACGTTGCAATGCCGTTGCTTCTAATCTTTTTAAATAAAGCACCATATCATGACCATTAACACATTTTTTTGAGGATGGCAAGATTTCATAACTTTGGAAATATTCAACAGCATGCTCTTTTGTAACAAGCAAATCCCAAATTTTAATCATTTCTTTTGCAAAAATGTGTGATAGAGGGGGGGGGAAGAGTCTTTACTCAAGAATAATAACTAACATGTGCAATCAAGGTTACACCAAACACAGCATGCTTGAAGACTTTTCCATTTTTGACGAAAAATCGCATAGTTTGGCATCTTTTCTTTAACAAGCAAAAATGGTCGATGGGTTTTACGTAAGTACCTTCTCGTGTATTAAGCTGCTGAAAAATTATCAGTAACGACATAAAGTAAGAAATTTAAAACTAATTGTCCACAAAGACCAAAAATGTGTGATTTAATAAATGTTAAAACCAAAAGTTTTCAAACAAGCAATACCCCAATTCAAAACATCAATCAAATTTAATGAAAAACTAACACAATAGGAGAGGAATTCAATCAATTTCAATGCCACTTTGTCAGGAGGAGAAACACTGAAATGAATTGAAATCTCTACCACAAAAATGCTTGCTTTTCTGTATCCCGAATTAACCAATGAACCATTTCAATGTACTTTAATTTTAATAGTTCACCCAAAAATTCTGGCCCTCCCCAAAGCAAGGAAAAAACAAAGGAAATTCAAATTAGAATCTTGTACCTTAAATGAAAAGACTTCTACTTAAAGAATTAAAAACATAAGAGAAATAACAAAATACTTCAGTGAAAAATTCAAATCAAAACTTTACGTTTAAACAAAGATCACATAATCCAAAGAATTTTTAAAATAAGTGAAATTATAAAACTTTAGTGAAAAGACTAAATTAAAACTCACATGAAGTAATTAAAAACTTCAAGCATTTTCATTTAGAACAAAATCGAAACTATGAATAAGATCATTACAGTAGTCACGTTTAGGTTTGCCATTTTGGCTTCACTGGCGAAACAAAAATACTGTTGCGTGAAAGTAATTGCTCAAAAGGCAAAAAATTGGAACAAAAGATAGAATTTTGAAACCAAAAGCAAAAGTTTTTAACTTCTATTAAAATTTTTATTTTGAAAAAGAAAAAGATCACTTTACTGAATAAAATGAAATTTAAGTAAATTCTGATTCTTACAAAACAAAAATGGGAATGAAGAATGTCATTCAATGTAAAACTTTAATTAAAACTTTAGAATCAAATATTCTTTAAAAATAGTAGACTCAAAAAGGGCACCCCAAAAGTGGTCGATAAGTTTTTAATAATTGTTTTGTAGAAATGAGTAGAAAAATCCATTAAGTTGAATTTTAGATTTTTTAATTTAAAATTACAGAAAAAGGTTTAAAAAACAAAGTAAAGGAATTATTGTTAGAAAAGTAAAAAGTCTTTATGGCATGCGCTTATCACGGTGAATGAATATAAAAGGCCTTTGTTTTAATAACAGAATAATAATTAAGAAGAAAAACAAATAAAAAAACATTAAAAAAAATCCTATAAACCCTTTAAAACATTCCTTCTTTATCCTTCTCTTTGGAGCTTTCAGATAAAAAATTCATACTTTTAAAAAGTATTATAGGGTGTAGACTACTCCAGACTTTTTTAAAAGATTATTAATAAATTTTATAGGAATTTCATTTTCTTTTAAAATTTTGGTGAGAATTAGAATTTCTACTTTTTATGTTTATATTTCAATACAAGTTTTAAACAGTTTGGGTAGATGTTATTATTTTCAATGAGATTATAGTTGTTGAAAGTAATAATGTCATCAATATATCTATCTATAAGTCAGCAATATATCTATCAATATATCTTTATAATCAATATACTGTTATATAAATTTTGGTACTTACAAATTAATACTACAAAAGCTAGAAGTCAATATACATATATGTAAGATTAAAAAAAAATGAAACTCAAATTTTTTCATTTGGCTATAAATAAAAACTAAACTAAGCTAAACTAATAAAACTAAACTCAAACATTTTAATTTGGCTATCTTCTTCCTGTAATCTAAACTGTCACTTAAGAAACTAATCACATTAATATCATTTGCACTGCCATCTGTATTGCATAGAGCTCTTGAGCACAGTCTTATTTATAGGCTCCGCTGAAATGCACATTCACTTTTTCTACTCTTCTTGCTTGGCTAGTTTCTATCTTGCTGCTTTGTCATCCATTATTTCAAAATGCAATAAGTGTTTATAAAACTGCAGGGTGCAGATTGTACCTGTTGTGCTGAATGATTTATAATGGAAATGTGCTTCTAAAGAACTGCTTTGTTAAAAAATAAAGCGAGTTTAATCATCCTGATAAACTCGCTTTATTTTTTATTTAAAATTTACACATTTGATTTCAACTACAGTTATGCATTCTAACATCATCACCCTCTAGAAACTAAGCCATAACTAGAATTATCTGAATTTTCTCTACACCAATATTACATACACATGAAATGGAAAAAAAAAAAAAAAAAATTAAAAATAATTTTAACCTACTTAAAAGTTATATACATAACCAAAGAAAATATATGGTTACTTTTGTTAGTTTTGTGAAATACAATTTATGACAGATACTGAAAACAAAAGCCTAAATAAAATTTTTAGACTTTTATTACCAAACAAAATTTAATTTTTCTTTTACACAAATTTCAAATATACCTCAATACATATCAAGAGACTAACAAGATGGCATTCTTCTTATTTTAATTATTTTACATATATATGCTGATCTGGTTACCAAATGTAGTTAAGACCACTATCCATTCATAAATTATATGCTCTTACAAGTATTATTTTCTTCCCAAAATAATTTCCGTCTTTTTATTTGAAATTTACACCAAACAAGATTTTAATTTTATACATTATTAAAGTTCTACATATCTTAAACCTAAAAACAACTCTGAATTTTCAAACTTTATAATCACTCCATGTAGATTAAATCAGAAAACATAATCATTTTATATACATTAAAAAGTCAGAAATGATCTTCATCCACCTTATGTCTTTGACATTTAATTTGTCACCCAATCAGGATAGTGGTTAGTGACTCTGACTGCCATACTGAAGGGCTCAGGTTCAAACCCCACAGAATGCATGGTTGTAAATCCATAGTATCTATGCTGCATGGAGGCACTCTAAATATCTGCCCAGCCGAATGTCCTCTTGAAAGGTTATGAGTAGGAAAGGTGAGATGGGAGAGTCTCAGCTGCCCCCCCGGGTTGCTGTCTTTCAAAATTGTTGGCAGAACTAAGCAAAGTCATAACTATTTGGAAATCAAGGCTCTTACCAAAGACAGACACAATCTTGTCTCCTTGTCACAATGAGCTTCATAGGGCTTGCTCTGGTATCAAGACAAGCAAGGTTAGTCAGAACAACATATTTAATTTAAGTACGGTTATTTGAATGAGGTAAAGAACATGAGAACAATCTGCCTAAAAAAAGGAGAGATGCCTTCAGAGGAACTTTCTACAGAAAACTGGCTTCTATTCATATTATACGTGAAAACCAACAATGCAGCCAGCTCATTCATCTTGAATCAAACGTAAGTTGAGCTTCCAGTATTCAGCAGTCTTAACCACTATTAATGGATGAGAGATATGAATAAATTATGAAAGATGGATCCATTACTTCAGCATTTACAAGTTCTTTTAAAACATCACTGCTGAAGTTATTTTTTAATGTAATGGCTCTGTTAGTAAAAGATTTGACACATAATTAGATTGATTTCATTGATTATGCTGTTCTAGCTTAACAATTTTTTTTAATCTTATAGCTGTAAAAAAAAAGTTTGCAGTACTGCAGATGCTCCAGTTTCAATAAACATTTTGATTAAAAAGATTATTATTTTCTTACATTTTTATGTTATTAAAAACATATCCGAACAACTATTGATTTTTTTCACTATAACTGACATTTCATTAAATTGCAAAATTTAAAAGAAGTCAAATTTGGATTAGCATAAGTTTTATAAAAAATTCAAAACTAGTATAATTTTCTATGACAGCAACATTAATGCAAGACCGACAGTTTCACATCTGATATTGACAAGCATTGTTCTTCATACAATTCATTTAAAAGAAGAATAAATAAGAAAATAAATAAAAGTAAAAAAATCAATTAAAAATTATTATCATAGTAATTAAAAATCTACATCACAGAACTTTTATTTCAGTAAAGATAAAATAAGAAATAATTCTTCAGCTTAGTATACGATGACATCAGATAATGCGTTCAGATAGTCCCTTTTTTGATTATCATGACAAACATTTTCCCACAACCATGAAAATATATTTTATTGGTGCTAATGGATATTATTTTAATCGCACAGCAATAAGACGGTGGTTTAAAACTTTATTATTAAGTGTATAATGTCACTTATTCTTCCATAATATGAAACATTATTATAAAATGACAAAAAGCCGGTTCAAAATACACGAACCTTAAACCAATGAGTGGTCCATGTTGGTCCAAATGACGATCCCACTTTAGTGGGTGTGAAATTACCAATCTCCATAGCTTCTTTGAATGGGACTCTGCCATTTGAATCAAAATGCAGCAGAGTCGGCAAACTTGTTTTCTGCGGATACTGGCGACCGTAAATATTGATGTCAGTAAAATATAAAGGAGATATAAATTTCTCAATACGTTCTAAGGTAGTTCGTCTATTTTTCGTTAAACTAGCCATAATCAAAGTTTGTTTAACATACAGAAGCGCTTTATTTCAAAGCATTAAAATCTGTTCTACAAGCAATATTTATGACAGTATACAAAAATTTTCGGCCGGTATCAATATGTCACTAAACTACCATAAATCATTTGCCTTTTAACTAATGTAAACTTTAGTAGCAGTTGTAGTTGAACTACCCACCAAAAGGAAAATGAAAGAGGCATATTAAACGCGGCTTAGCAATAGCATGGCTAAAAAATAACTGATTTGTATTCACTTTGTAAATGAAGTTTTTAAAAAACACATTGCAAAATTTCCTTCATAAATTCAAGCATTCAAATTCCAGTAAACTGAACTGACTACTAAAATACAGAATTTGAAATTAATGTTTCTTAGTTAGTCAAATTTTGGATCAACCAAATATTTTTAGTTCGGAGTTCTTCAGTTTTACCTTGTCGAGGTTCAACTAAAGCCATGAGTCTGGATAACTTATCATCTGATCGCAATTCAGTTCTTTTAGATATCAGTACTGATAGCTATTGTTATATCACATATTAAAGCAATTAATACGAATAAGTCAAATTACAACGAAGTTCAATGCACAGTTAGAAACGAGAGACGAAAGCACTAGTTTTAACTTTTCCTCGAGAAATACAAAATGCCTTGTACTTACTTCAGTAGCCGTGCAGGGCTTGTAAGAAATTCTGTTCTGCACAACTAAGGATCTAATAAAGGTATTAGTGCAGTATGCTGAGTAGAATGGTGCAACATCGGATTACCTAAGTGCAATGGCCTTTCGACTCCGTCGAAGAATATTCACTTTCGAATTTATCAAAGCGAACTAAAAAAGAGAATTCTAACAGTAATTACAAAAGTCTTGAAGTTGAGAAACATAATAATATTCACCAGAAAAGTCCGGAAATTAGTCTTGGCTGTTGAGCTAAAGACATGAGAACACGAAGCATGGCATGTAAACAGCAGTTACGAAAATATATAAGGCATGTCATAAAACTAAGAAAATAAGAATTATGTCAGAAAACTAAGAAAATAAGAATTATGTCATAAAACTAAGAAAAACACACAAACAAACCAAACTACAAATATATAAGCTACGAGTACATACAAAACTACCAAAGTTCCCACTGATTGAAATTAAATGCAGATAGAAAATATTAAACCCTCAGCAAAATATCACACGTTTTCCTCTCACCCTTGGATCTTGATTTTGCTGCTGACAGTCAACTACTGAAGAGTTATAACCAGTACATTAATATTATGCTAATGGCCATTAACAGTATAAGTTTAAATTAAAGGCGTTTAACACCACGTGCGGCGGACCGATCTCGAGAACAACTCCACGATCGCAAATTTGAAAGAGTTAGAATTCTTGAACCTAGCAGAACGGAGCTCTTTTGGGCTAGCGGTAAAGAATTCGACTCCCGGAAAATTGACCCGCGATCGAAAAACTTTGCATAGTTAATATGCCTGCCTTTTCGTGTACTATACATACGGGTGTAATTATTCATGAATATTGCTGTCAAACATCTTAAATGCCGCTAGGGCGATATCCAATTTACTCATTTGTGAGCTCGATTCCTTATATTTCAAATACAGATTGTACAAATTCTTAATGAAGCTATTAAAACTTTCAATATCATTATTATAACCCTGATTTATGGGATTCAATCTCGTTTTACTGTTATTTTTCTCTGCCGATTTTGCAGTTGTAGAATTCGAGGCAGCGACGGCTGCGTATGATCTTTCGCTATTTGTTTGGTTGCTTGCTTCTACTTCGTTTGCTTCCAATTAATTTATCTATAACTTTTGAGGCGGGATTTTTCATCGCGCTTGGTATAATTCTTTTATTTTCAATATGTTTCTTCGTATTCTGAGAATTCCCCGGTCTACGAGGACAAAGTTCACTGCAGGCCGGATGGGAGCCATTACACAGCACACACTGCGCCGCAAATTCTTTTTTATCTTTATACGGACAGTCGTGAGACTTATGTTTTTCAGTACCTCTTACACAACGAGGTTCATTATGACATGCGGTCTGAGTATGCCCGTACCGCTGGCAATTGAAACAATGCGTCGGTCCGGGCCTACCGCGATAAGATTTAATAGTCATTTTCGTGTCGAATAAAAATCTGATATCCCAGATTTTCTTCCCTTCATCTATACGTGGAGTTTACAAGTAAAAAATCGGCAACTGCGTTGCGACTCCGTCACACATACGCGTGATTGGCTTAACTTTAATTACAGGAATGTTCTTGGATTCTATCTCATTTTTTATTTCTTCCGGCTCGTAGTCTACTGATAATCCTTTCAATACCAGTCTATTGCATTTGTCCGAATTCAAAACGAACGTATGAAAAGGGATACATTGATTCTCTAACTTCTCCTGCACTTTTCGGTAATCCTCAACTGAACTGAGCTTGATTACGAAGTTCCCCGCCCCATTTTTGAATTCCATCTTTTCAATCATTAACCTTTCTTTTAAATCTTTTCTTAGCTCCTTAACATTAATTGTTTTGGTTATCACCAGCGGCGATATCTTTCCCGCGTATTTTTTAGGTTGCGTGAAAATTGGCGAAGGTATAGCATAATCATGATCCATTTTTGCGTTATCATCTAATTTTTCTCTTGTAGGGAATCAAACTTGTTCGTGGCCACTAATGGCGGATATTCATCATCAAATGAATTTTCACGTTTACGTGCGCGTTTTTTCGTAGCAGGCACATCCTGCCAATCTTTTTCAGAATTTAGCTTCTGCAGTGACCGCCACATTGGTGACCCGGAGAACTACAGACTCCCTCCCTCGACTGAGGACAAATGACGAACTATGTCACAGACTCCGCCCCACAACCAAAAACGGCGACACACATGCCAACGCAACAGGGTTTCTCAACTTTCTCCTTATATCGCATCATAGATGCTTCGAGAACAACTCCACGATCGCAAATTTGAAAGAGTTAGAGTTCTTGAACCTAGTACAACGGAGCTCTTTTGGGCTAGCGGTAAAGAATTCGACTCCAAGTAAATTGGCCCACGATCGAGTCCCGCTCATGCGACGCAGCACTTCTCACTGGTGATAATAGATGGCGACAAGAGCAAGCAACTAACCAGAGGCTTCACTGAACCACGTGATCGCCACACCACGCACAGAGGCGAGATTAATAATTGAGTTACAGCCTGTCAAAAAAGTATTCGAATACCGGCACCCATCTTGAAAACACACAAACTCCATTTGACACTACCTGGTATAATAATTAATTCTTTTCCCTTTAAAAGAATACATATTTATTTAACATGAAAAACAGCACAAAGAGGGAGGATGAAAGAAAATGTTTATATACAAAGAGGGAAGGGATGAAAGAAAATGTTTGTACACAAAGAGGGGGATGAAAGAAAATGTTTATACACAAAGAGGGAAGGGATGAAAGAAAATGTTTATACACAAAGAGGGAAGGGATGAAAGAAAATGTTTATACACAAAGAGGGAAGGGATGAAAGAAAATGTTTATACACAAAGAGGGAAGGGATGAAAGAAAAGGTTTGTACACAAAGAGGGGGTGAAAGAAAATGTTTATACACAAAGAGTTAAATTTTTGTCATGTTTATACACAAAGAGTTAAATTTTTGTCATACATAAAGAGTTAATCATGGAAAAATGTTTATACACAAAGAGTTAAATTTTTTGTCATACATAAAGAGTTAATCATGGAAAATGTTTATATACAAAGAGTTAAATTTTTTGTCATGCACAAAGAGTTAATCATGGAAAAATATTTACACCTTAAAAAAACAAAATAATTACACAAAAGTCCAAAAAAATTTTTTTTATTAAATACACAAAGAAATAATTTATACAAAAGAAGATGCCAAATTTAAAAATTCATTATACAAATCTTCTTCTGTTTGTGGAAGTGTAGAATAGTCCAAAGATACATCATATTGCTCTAACATATTTACTAAAATGTCCAAGTCTGTTTGATTCAATGTTTCTGGCATGTCTATAGGCATTGTTGGTGGCTGAATATTGGGCCACATATTTGTTGATGTAATGTCTCTGGCATGTCTATAGGCATTGTTGATGGCTGTATATATGGTGGCCACATATTTGTTGATGGCTGTATATATGGTGGCCACATATTTGTTGATGGCTGTATATATGGTGGCCACATATTTGTTGATGGCTGTATATATGGTGGCCACATATTTGTTGCTGGATGTATATATGGTGGCCACATATTTGTTGATTCTGGTGACCACGTTGTTGATTCTGGTGGCCGCATTGTTGATTCTGCTGGCCGCACTGTTGATTCTGCTGGCTGCACTGTTGATTCTGGTGGCCGCATTGTTGATTCTGCTGGCCGCACTGTTGATTCTGCTGGCTGCACTGTTGATTCTGGTGGCCGCATTGTTGATTCTGCTGGCTGCATTGTTGACTCTGGTGGCCGCACTGACATTGTTGATTCTGGTTGCTGCATTGTTGATTCTGGTGGCCGCATATCTGTTGGTGGTTGTATAAACCAGTCATCCATAAACCAATCATCCATAAACAAGTCTAGTTGCATATCTGCTGACTGCGTTATTTCTGCTGGCTGCGTTAATTCTGCTGGCTGCATGTTTATTAATTGTCCGTCTGCTCGCCGCATTAATTCTGCTGGCTGCATGTTTATTAATTCTGCTGGTTCTTCTGGCCGCATTAATTCTGCTGGTTCTTCTGGCTGCATGTTTATTAATTGTCCGTCTGCTGGCCGCATTAATTCTACTGGTTCTTCTGGCTGCATTAATTCTGCTGGTTCTTCTGACGGCATGTTTACTAATTTTCCCTCTGCTGACTGCATTAATTCTGCTGGTTCTTCTGGCTGCATGTTTATTAATTTTCCCTCTGCTGACTGCGTTAATTGTTCGTCTGCTGGCTGCATTAATGGTTCGTCTGCTGGCTGCATTAATTCTGCTGGCTGTATGTTTATTAATTGTCCATCTGCTGGCTGCGTTAATTCTGCTGGTTGTATTAACATGTATGCATTCTCTGTTGTTGGTTCTACCAACACATAAGACTTATCCATCAACACAAAAGATTCTTTCTTTTCCGCTGAAATTACATGTGAATTTGGAACCTTCTTTGGTATTTTAAATTCCTTCTTTTGATCATTTAAAAAGTCTAAAAACTCTTCTTCTGACTTGTCAAAGAGTTTAGCAATTTTTGTCTCGGATTTCCACCTCACTATATCGTCCAAGTAGGGTGTCTGAGGTGGTTTGTAGGGATCCACATAAGATGGTTGAGTACTGCTAACGGGATTTCTAAATTTAATGTTTAGTTCTTTTTTCAAATCCTTCACTAAAGTTGCTGGACAACAGTTGACAGCAAACAGAGACTTTTGAGTTGATAAAATGATGTACGTTCTACCAGATGGTATGAGGTACACTTTGTTCGGCTGCATAATATATTTCTTAAATTTCAGTTCATCTCCCGGTTTAAAAGTTCGTTGTGGGAGAGACATTTTACTCTCATAATATACTAAGGGACTCTGGGTGGTTTGATAAATATGGACTTCTCCTTCATTCGTTTTCCTTACACCAAACGTAAAAAAA
>KL817225.1:0-13449 GCA_000611955.2 Stegodyphus mimosarum | reverse complement strand
GATTTCCGGGACACTGAAGGGCTCGTCGGCTGGAGTTGCTGGAAGTGCTGTATCTGCACGTATGTAAATACCACAATAAGACAACAGATTGTGGTATTTTACATCGAACAAATTAAATTAAACAAATCAAACAGACGATTCAGAGACGTTTACAGTTAACGCGCATGAGCGTCTCCTAAGCGATCACTTCTGTCTTTGACAGACGATAGCATTCTGCTGCAATTCGTAACACTCTGCGTGGAATGATTTGAAATTAAAATATAATTTTTGGACTAGTTTATCTACAGTTCTCAACTCAAGCAAAAAGGGACTAAAAGAAGTAAAACATTAGTTATCCATATCAATCTTAAATAATAATCTATACTATTATAGTCTGTTCGCGTCTGTCTGTTTGTTTGCTTGTAGCATTATCTCTTGGAACGGCGGGAAGTTGAGTTTCGATAGAGGTATCCCCGGAATCCAAAAATTCGTGGGAAGTCCTTTCGACCATTTTCATCTCCGTGTGACTTTAATTAGCCGAGATATTAATTAAAAACTCTGAAAAGGCTAATTTTAGCACTCATTTTTCCGAGTGGCAACAGTTTCGCGAGCCGGAGATAACAAAATTTGCTTTATTTCCGGAAGTTCTATCATTGCTCGCTTTCAAATAGTAGAGTTTGTTAATAATAACTATATTATTTAATCTACAGTACTATAAATACATACTATATCTTAATTGAGTGGTTTATTTTCGTGAAGAAGCTGTGAAAGCCGAATTCATTAAAAAGCATTTGTTAAGTGGCTTTATATTATAAGGTATTTCTCCTGCCTTCTTAGCATGCCTTCCTAGGGTAGTGGTCAGCAAATTCGGGGCGTATTTCGGGAGGTCAGTGGTTCGAGTCCCGGCGATGGATCATTCTTCCTATCCTTTCTCATTCTTCTACTAATTCTACAGTGGTGCCCGAAATAAAAAATGTGGTGGATGATGATTCTCCACCACCAGGATTTGGCGATCATCTAATTCGCAATGGCCCTTAGTATATATAAGATATTTTTCCCGCCTTCTTAGCATGCCTTTGTGGTATAATGGTCAACACGTTTATTCGAGGGGACTGTGGTTCGAGTCCCGGCGAGGGCATTGCTCATTTTTCATGTCTTCTGCTTCCAAAAACCTAATGTCTCTACAATATAAGGGAAGAATTTTCCTTTCATTAAAAAATCCTTTTTTATTTTTTTAATCCTTGAATATGAGTTTCTTAATACTTAAATATATTATAAAATATTTTATTTTATTATTTTTTATTAATCTCTATTAATAAATATTCATTAATTATTAAATGTCTATTAATAAATAAACTAATGTCTATTAACAAATAAAAATTTACATGTATGGAGGGCGATATCAAATGTAAAGTTATGCTGCAAAATAATTTTAATTAAATATATTATTTGTTATTTGTATGCCATATTTTGTTTGTACATTAACGCTGCTCAGGAGATATTCAGCAGTGGCACTAAATATCAGTTTATTGGTTGTAATTTGGACTTGGTTGAAACTCTGAGGATGATGAGGGATTAGGTTGAGGATAATGAAGGTTTAGTTGATGATTTGAATTTGTACCCGACTCAGTGACATGTGATAGAAATCAGATCATTTCAAATCTTTTCAAAAAGAAAATAAAAGCCTTTTTTATTCTCAACCTTTTTTTTTTTTTTTTTGGCACACTTTAAATAAAAGATAAAAAATTGATAACCTATGATTATAATGAAACAGATTTCCTTGAATGATTAAGTTGTTTATTTACCTATAATACGCAGTGTAAAATAGTTTATGATAATAATTTTGAATGTAAAATAAAATAATATGTATTACGAAAACAGCAATACGTTTATTAAGGGATTAATTACAAGTTAATGATAAGAATACTCTTAATGAGAAATTTGAGCTTTTTTTTCTTTTTGATAATTTCATTTATATTTTGCCGCTTTTTTATTCTTTTTAAATTTAGGTAGTAATTTGATGAAATGTCAGCATAAAAGTTATATTTTGATAAAATTTTGTCTAATGAATCGTTTTAAAAGACGAGTGATTGACTATTAAATGATATTAGAATTCATATGGCTAAAAGAAAACAAGAGAAGCAAAATCATTTCATCAAAAGTTACAACTTATCAGCATCAACATTTGCAGCGCTAAGCTTTTGCAGTTTCAAATACACAGTGATTCAGTTTCATAGGCACTCCTATTACACTCATGTCCATAAATTAAGGATAATTCGGAGTCACACGGAAATCGAACTCTAAAATAAATATATCATCTGTAAAATCACTACACACATCTTCAAGAATCATATGCAAATTTCAGGAAGTAACCAGATGACACCGATGGTACGTCACAATGACGAGGGTGTAAGAGAGTGATATATAAGGAATACAGGCAAAGAAATAAAATTGTTCGCAGGCGCTTTAGAAGCATTTCAGTGAAATAACCGAATAGTTATGACACAAAGGTCGCATTTGGATGATTTTTTACGTGGTAGAATGATCGGCCGTCTGGAATGTGGGCGTACCCAACTGGAAGTATCCGAAGAACTTGGAATTGCCTAGAGTGTCATCTCCAGGGTTTGGCAACGATTCCAAGATGATGGTAATGTGAGTAGACGTTACAGCACAAGTCGCCTCAGAGTTACAACGCCGAATGAGGACCGGTATTTGGCAGTTACTGCCAAAAGAAACAGGCGGAGCACAGCCTCAGACCCGTCTTGTCGGCTCTCTTCGGCCACTGGTACGACAATTTCAAGTCAGACCGTGTACAGACGCTTAGAGCAGATTGGTCTATTTGCTCGTAGACCTATCATGTGCCTTCCACTTACTGCAACTCACTGTCGCCTGCGGTTAGCCTGGAGTAGAGAGCATGCATTGTGAACACCGCAACAGTGGGCTCGTGTGATGTTTTCCGACGGGTTCAGGTTTAGCTTGCAGTCTGATTCTCGCCGGACTTTCATATGGAGAGCTCCAGCTACCCGTTATCACGAAGAAAACATCATTGAACGACACCGTTACGGTGGTGCAGGAGTGCTCGTTCGGGGTGGAATTATTCTGGGTTCCAGAACTGACCTGCATGTTCAAATTGGAACCATGACAAGCCAAATATATCGGTACGTCATTCTGGAACAACATGTACGTTTGTTTCGGGGCGCCATGGCAGCATAATTTGTGTTTATGGATGACAACGCCCGTCCTCACCGTGTAAACATCGTAAGCGAATGCCTTCAGTCGGAGGATATCACCTGTACGGACTGGCCAGCATTCTCACCGGACTTGAATCCGGTAGAGCACGTGTGGGACATGCTCGGCCGACGAGTTGCAGCCCGTCAACCTCCTCCTCCTCCATGTCTACCGGAACTTCGGAGAGCATTGCTTTCTGAGTGGTGTAAAATCCCCCAAGATCAGATCGATCATTTGATACTCGGCATGCCTAGGCGTTGTACGGACTGTATTGCGTCGTCTGGGTGACATACAATTTATTGACAATCATACCAACCATGTAATATTGATTTTTTGTAAATAGGTTTTTTTTCTAATTTGCTCCAGGGAGAAAAAATCGCTATTTTTTTTAATAATATCAAACGCATAGCATCTGTTTTTTGCTCTTTACATTTTGTTTAATAAATAAGCTTTACAAATAAGTCAAATTTGTTTTGCTTCTAACTCTTCCTTTGCCTGATTTTGCATTATCCTTAATTTATGAACATGAGTGCAAAAAAGGACTGTTCTTTAAGAAATGTAACATTTATATCTCTTTTGAACTGCCTGTAACTTTACTTAATCTGTAATTAATATCTAACTTTGCTCAGTGTTGTCAAAAAGGAATGTCATTTATAAAATGAGCTAAGAGAAAAACAACAGTTATTTAAAACAAATTGCTGCTGCTACTGGAAATTTCAAGTAATAAAACAGGAAATGATTATATTTTTAGTTATGATGGTATCATTATTCTTTTAATTATGAAGGCGAATAAAAATACACAATTTATACATGCACAATATATTTTTAATGGTTTTAATTAGATATTACAGAGCATTGATAAAATTTCACAAAATTGCTTGACTGATCTGAAATGCAAGAATTAAAACTCTGTAGATGATTCTGAAAATTCTGTCCAGCAGTATTTCAGGAAATTAATCACTTTTTCTTCATTATTGCGTTAAATGCTTCAACGAAGTAATCTTTGCGTTCCCCTGTTACTTCCAAGGATTCAAGGAACTTCCGTTTTAAATCCGCTAACTTTTCCTTTCTACAATCGGACATTGCAAACGCATGGGTTCTCAGTACCAACGATTCAAAAAGATACCTGCCAGGTTCGCCACATTGCTTCTTAATTTCTTTAGCAACGCAATAAATATAGTAAGCCTCGTCCCTAATGTAAAAAGAAAAATTCGTATTTTATGAATGAAATTTCAGAAAATCTAGATCTCATTAACTTACTTATTTTTTTATTTAACAAATTTAAAAGCACATTTTTAAGAAGCAAAATTAACAAGAGAAAATTCAGCTACTTTCGATATTGAAATATACAAAATTTTGTTAAACAACATATAGATACATTTAATTAAAAAATTTTCCAGTTCTACACCTTGAAAAAAACTTTATGATAAATTAAACTCCACTGTTTTCCTAAAGTAAGAAATAATTAAAGTCCTTAAATGCATAAAATAACTGAGAATTTGATTTAAACTAACACGTCTAATTACCCTTAATTGCGGTGCTAAGGCAACACAATTAGGCATAATACTCGTAAATTCACATGGCTAGTTCCGAGGGTTTAAATACAGAAATCGCTTCTTCAGCTGCAGAAGTGCAAATGATGTAAGAGAAACCTGTGTTCAGGCGAAAATAACGACAGAGAGGAAAGCCAGCTACTGGAAAAAAGTCAGGCTACATTTGCATCAACAGATGGCGCCAGTAACTCGACTTCTTTTCTGTCATTGTTATTGCCTGAGCAATGGTTTCTCTTTCGTCATTTGCACTTCTGCAGCTGAAGAATAATGTTCTAGATTTAAGTCTTGGAACTATACAAATTTATGAATTTTGAGCTGATTCTTGTTGCCTTAGCACTTCAAATAACTGAGAATTACCTTTGAATTTTAATCATGTGCTAATCCAAAATTAAAGATACATTAGAAAAAACTAAAGAAAGAACACCAGAGAAGCGTAAGAATAAAGTTTTTGAAATTCGCCTGAAAGAATTATCATGTTCAAGTCATGGGAAGATCACCAAAATTCAAGAAGATGCGATAACATTCATCCAGTGTATACAATATAATTTAATAACAAATATAACCAATTTAGATTTCAAGACATGCCCCAGTTTTATTTGGAATATGTTCGAAAAGATATCGAATATTGCTTTTTGAATTATTTATCCATACATTCTGAGCCGTTATCTTAAGTGACAAATTTAATTACAAATTCTTCAAGATACTGCCAACAAGAAATTGCTTTTAAATTTTCCTCTCCGTTCCTATTGTATATCTATTAAAAAATCCCAGTTTTACTTTCCTGGGATAAACATGACTCTTAGAGCAGGTTATAATCTCCCTTCACATCATATTGCCTAACGTGGGGTATAAAAGAAATTTATGCAAGATGAATTATCTTCCATATAACCTGATTTTAAAAATGCAAGGCGTAATTTTAGAGCAATAGTAGTTACACGTAACTTTCTTTAGTTAGTCGAGTAACAAAGTGGTTGATTACTTTCACGAAAAATGCATGTTTCTAGTGTTGAATAAAGAATACTATTATCACAAGCATTCTTGTTGTTCTGATGCAATAATCGTATGCTGTGCAAGATACTGAGTACAACATACTGTGACGCTATGCTTGTAAGGTTTTAGTTAAGCTAACAAACTTTTATTTTAATTTATTCTTTTCTATTTATTCTCATTTTCAACTTCCCGTTAGAAGAAGCGCGCGTTTTAGCTTTATGCTAATTTGAAGTGGAGCCAAGTTATATTTAAGCAAGATGTAGGAACCTCTCAGTGTGAGAGAGCTCTTAGTCTCAGATCACGGTCACTCTATTCGACGTTCGCCTGACTAGCTAGCATTTGAATTCTAAGCCATAGCGCTTTACGTAATTGCTTATTGAAATAATTCCAAGTGCGTCAGTATTAGTAAATCTTGCTACGCACCATTTAGTTTATAGGCCAACCTCGCGTTATAGCTCTGCGAGCAACAACTACTTAATTTCCATTTAGCTTTAGTTTAAATTATTGGATTGTTCATTTTAGACCCAAGTGTGGTCTCTACACGTGTCCCATTGCCTTTCATAGGGCCGGGCCGGGACTGTGGGGTCTCTGTCGTCGGCGAGGGGGTTTCAGAAGCTTGGACAGCTCACCTCGAAAGGCAGCCCCAGGACGAGGGTCCAACTCTTGCGTTCTGTATCTCTCCCGAGTTGGGAAGTGGTTGTACATAATAGTGATTTAATCAGAGAGGATTTTAAATCTCTTTCAAGTGCAGTTATTCTCCAACTTCATCAAAGTATCCTACCACAGAACATAGCTGCATTCAGCTCCCTGTTCAAGATCAGGACTTTAAGCTGTTCACGAAGATGTTTGCCAAGAATAGACAAGGAACACTCAGTCCTGACATGCTTTTCTTGAATCTTAGCAATAAGCTAAGGGAAAAATAGTTAAAACAGCTGAACGTATTCATCACTTCCAACAAAGAAATTGTACCTTCTCTGTCTACAGTTTGTCAAAAAGCAATGAGTCAGCGAGTTCAAGCTCAATTTTATTTATCGCATCGACAAATCTATTAAAGATACCCTAAATACGAGTCAAATAGGCAGGAGAATTTTTTAGCTCTGTTAAACATCAAAATTAACACGTCATGAACTCGAACATTTGAAGAAGGATTTCGGAAGCTTGTGCAAAGATAAGATTGAACGACATCGAAGATAGAAAGCCCTCTAAACAGTAAAGTTGATTCACGTTATTTGAAAAGCTATAATGATGTCGTAATCTATCATTTCATAATTACATTTTAAATTATAAGAACTTAAAATGAATATGTTTGTGATTTCCAGGCAAGACAATAACGAACTTTGAGTCAGCTTTCGAACTTGCTGTGGAATTAAAATACCTCGAGAAAGGCTGTTTTAGCTATAAAAATGTACTTTGTGCTTATGTTGGACATTAAGAGATACTTGTCAGGTGTTGAGCATTTAACAAAGATTTCGCAATTCTCTCACCAAATCCTGCAACTTTTATCATGATCCCACAGATTATAGAAGAGATAAAATTCTCTGCAAAAGAATAAATTCCAGGATGTGCTATGAAAAATTTTTAAAGGAAAAGTTTTAAACTTATGTTTTTAAATTAATTAACTTTATAATGGTTTCTCTTTCGTCATCTGCACTTCTGCAGCTGAAGAATAATGTTCTACATTTAAGCCTTTGGAACTAGACTTACAGATTTATGAATTTTGAGCTGATTCTTGTTGCCTTAACACTTCAAATAACTCAGAATTATATTTGAATTTTAATCATGCGCTAATCCAAAATTAAAGATACATTAGAAAAAACTAAAGAAAGAACACCAGAGAAGCGTAAGAATAAAGTTTTTGAAATTCACATGAAAGAATTATCATGTTCAAGTCATGGGAAGATCACCAACGATAACATTCATCCAGTGTATACAGAAAACAAGCGAAGTCAATATAATTTAATAACAAATATAACCAATTTAGATTTCACCACACGCCTCAGTATTATTTGGAATATGTTCGAAAAGATATCGAATATTGCTTTTTGAATTATTTATCCATACATTCTGAGCCGTTATCTTAAGTGACAAATTTAATTACAAATTATTCAAGATACTGCTAACAAGAAATTACTTCTAAATTTTCCTAAATTCATTTTTATAAGGTATTTCTCCCGCCTTCTTCGCCCGCCTTCGTGGTGTAGTGGTGAGCCCGCTCGACGTGTAACTGAGAGGTCCGTGGTCCGATTGCCAGCGAAGACGTTGTCCATTTTTCATCACATCTGCTACGAAATAATTTAATGACACTACGACTGGCGCCCGAACTAAAAAAAAAGGTAATGGAAATGATTCTCCACCACCACGATTTGGAGATTGGGGCCCCTTATCCCCAGTCGCCCTTTAAAAGGGGGAGTACATAAGGCATTTCTCCCACCTTTTTCGCATGCCTTCGTGGTGTAGTCGTCAGCACGCTCGACGCGTAACCGAGAGGTCTGTGGTTAGATTCCCGGTAAAGGCGTTGCTCATTTTTCATCACTCCTGCTCCTAAATAACCTAATGACTCTACAACTTTTTCTGGACACATTTGTTCTGCTGCTATAATCATACAACCCTCGATTAATGCTCCGTCAATAAGTTGTTTTTCGTGCTTTGCTGTTTGTTGATTTAAGCAAAAGATAGCACGACTTTCTGCTTTTAAGTTAGCATTTAGTTTTCGAAACGACAATTTTATCCCGCTTCTCAAAGATTTATATTTTCCAACCTTACGCTATCTGTAAACCTGGAGTAATTCTGAGAAGGTTTAGTCTCATAATCACGTTGTGTTTTTGAAGGTAATGCACACTGTATTTTTAGGACTGATATTGTTCCATTGCAAATTACACACTTTGCTTTATTACTTGACTCATCCCTCTTTAAATATTCTGCATTCTCTGCCTTTTGTTTCTTTTCCATATGTATACAAATCCACACCAAAGGCAGATAACTGCAAATCAAAATAACGCACCTATCGATGGGAACTCAAAACATGTAACTGTCCGACTCTCAGTTGTCTTCCACAGCTATACCACACATATTCGAAAACCCTCAAAAGTTACAGAATCTTCCCGTAAGCCGCAACGATGTGTCATCAGCACTTGCGTATAAGCAAAAACTAAATTACTTCTCACAGTGTGAATGTAGGAATTTATGTAAAACAGAACTGACATCACTCTGAATGTCGAAGCATCAGACATGAAAAATGAGCAACGCCTTCGCCGGGAATCGAACCACAGACCTCTCGGTTACGTGTCGAGCATGCAGACCACTACACCACGAAGGCATGCGAAGAACGCGGGAGAAATACCTTATATACTCCCCCTTTTAAAGGGCGACTGTGGTTTGGGGGACCCAATCGCCAAATCGCGGTGGTGGAGAATCATCATCCACCACCTTTTTAGTTCGGGCGCCAGTGTAGGAGTGAGTGTTCTGTGCATACTTTTGGCGAACATGGTCTTAACCGTGTTAATGTCCTGATCTTGAACAGGGAGCTGAATGCAGCTATGTTCAGTGGAAGTGGCAGAATAACTGCACGCAAGGAGGGTTTTAAAGTTACCCTTTTATTAAACCACACTTATATACAGCCACTTCCCAACTCGGAAGGGATAACAGAAAATAATGACCGCACTTGGGCCTAAACTGAACAATCAAATACTTTAAAATAAATTTAAGTAGAAAATTAAGAAGTCGTTGCTCTCAGAGCTATAAACGCGAGTTTGGCCTCTATGCTAAACGATCAACGGTGAGTAGCAAGATTTGGCTAATACTAACGCACTTAGATTTCTTCTATGAGTAGCAGCGCTAAGGCTTAGAATTTAAATACTAGCTAGTCAGGCGAACGTCGAACAGAGCCGCGGTGATCTGAGACTAAAAGCTCTCTCACACCTAGAAGTTCCTCGCTAACCTTTTAAATACAAAAACTTGGCTCCACTTCAAATTAGCATAAAGCTGAAACGCGCGTTCATTCTAACGGGAAGTTGAAATAAAAGCTCATAGGAAAGAGAAATTAACATAAAACTTTGTTAGTTAAAACTAAAACCTTACAATTATAGAAGCCAGATAGTGCTGAAAAATACTGAAATGTAATTTAATATCTTAGATTGAGTAAACTGGTTACAATATTATCATCTTGGCATGATGTTACATATTTCTTGCTCAAAACTCAAAATTTAATGAAAAGAGTGGAACGTATGAGTAAAAGATTTCTGTCATCTAGTATTTAATTAACTTCTATTCAAATTTGTCATGTGAAAATTGAAATATACTAGACGAGGTTGAGCGCTTGAAAATGACTGTGGCGTGCAAACTGTTTTGGACTACCTTCAATCCGTGCACAGTTATTCAAAAACTGAACGATACGAAAGCATATTATTATTTTATAGTCACTTTTTTTACAAATGCATATTTACTTTAATATTTATAGGATTAAATTGTCAGTATCAGTTTTTTTACAGTTATTTACAATGTAATCCACTAATATCTGAGTAGATGAGGCCGCTGAACTTCGGTTGCTCGACCGGAGCTAATGAAATCCGGGCGAACAAGTTGCCTGCGTGGGCATTTTCGGAGTTTTTTTCACGTGTATACGTGAATATGAGTCAGGTTCTCTTATAAACTTCTTTATGAAGGCATGCCATAGGCATGGTTTTTAGGAGAGACTTAGTTTGCTTTGACATAATCAAATAATCCAGTCCAAATAAAATAGTACTCATCTGAAATACTCTAATTTAATTTGTGCACCGAGGAACTTGTTTTTGGCAGGGCATACAGAGGCTGTTCGCACATTTTTTAAACGAATTTGGTAAGCGGTAATAAAAAATCTTTTGCTGCAAAAGAAGTCATTGCAATTGTACTATGTTTTTAAAAGTCAAAACTATCGCCTGTGGCTTGAAAGTTTTGTTTTTATTCAAAATGGCGAATTTAACAAAGCAGTGGTTCGAAGGCTACATTGACGCTCTTTCCGAAGAGAAATATGCATACTCCGTTATCCAAAAACGATGTCAGAGTCATGGTTTTGTGATATCTAAAGCATCGATAGGTAATATCATCCATAAGAAAGGAAAAAACGTCCAATTGGAGCCTCAAGTGGGACCAAAATTCCAAACAAGTATTCGAGGAAAAAACGGACATCTTCGACTATTGCAAAAGTACGTTGTTTAATGTTAAAAGAAAATCCCCCTAGTCAAAGGACAGTTTCAAAATCATTAAAATGCTCGGTGTACACTGTAAACAAAATGGTAAACGTCGATTTAAATCTTAAGAAAGCGAAAAAACGCAATGTGCATCGTCTTCTTCCCAAGCATATAGCTCGAAGCAGGACACGCTGCAGAATTCTATATGAGAAACACTCATCCAAAGAAAAATGGAAAACAATTGTCACAATAGATGAATCATGGGTGTATTAAATGATTGTAACAAAAAAGAGCCATTTATTAGCATAAAAGGAGAAAAAAATTTAAGGAGATGGTTCAAAGAATCGAAAGAATGGTTTTCTAAGGGATTCACGATTGTTGGTGGTTTTTCTTATAATGGCAAGTTGAAAATAAGAAGAGTGCAAAAAAATGTCAAGATCAACTCCAAATACTATCAGGAACCTATTTTATTCGCCAATTTTTCTGAATGAAATACCGTCGCTTTACCCACAGTGCCGTCCATCTGTGAGACTCCATCGGGACAAAGCTAGCAGTCACATATCAAAATCCACTGTAAATTTCCGAAAAGAAATGGAACAAAAGGCTGGTATCGAGGCCATACTCTTCACTGATATCCCTACTTAATATCCCGATGTGTCACCTATGGATTTTTGTGCTTTCGGACTTTTAAAAACTGCACTGTCCAAATGTTGTCCCCAAACCCTAACGGGACTCTGGAAAGCTGTTCTTGAGGAATGGGATAGAATACCTCTTCTGACACTTCAAAAGGCATTATTATCCTGGAAATTGCGGTGGCGAAACATAGTTCAGAATAAGGGATGTCAAATAGAACATTTAAAACAGAACAATGTTATGTCTTTTAGTTTTGTGAATACGATATACCTCGTCTAAAAAATGTTCGAAAGTCTCTGTATGAAAGATTTAGTTTAATATATCGCCAACTAAATTCAAAATTTCATTTAAAATTGTAACCTTAGTAAAATATAAAAAAACACTTACAAGCACTTATCGTCTGCTAATGGAAGGCTTGATTTTTGTTCTTCTGGCAGTTCGCTCAGTAGTTCTTTGTAAGCTTCGTAAGTAGCCTCTCGTAGATCATTGCAAGTCAGTTTTTGGAGATGAAAAGTATTCGGAAACGCATGCGTAGCTTTGAACATAAGCTGAGTAAAATGAGAAAAGAAAAAAGATTTTAAGCCTATTTCAACAAATTAATTTTGCATTCTCAACATCATTCAGTGAAATTTCTTATAGTTCCTCCTACAGATATCATAATAAAGATTAAATATTTGTAGCACATCGTAGGAACAAATACATTTCTAAACTTGCTACTCTTATGTTAAAAAAATGATAACACTATTTTTGCCATGTTTTTCACCCCTTCATTTTTAGCTAATCTTCATGAAAGGAAGGAGGTCTCTTCTGGGGAAAATATCCATATGTTTGAGATTTTTAAAGCCATGTCTAGCTAACTGCATTAAACATTTAGCAAAACTTTTGTTATTTTCAATTGTTTGCTTTTAGCTGACATATCTTTATAAATATCTTTGCAAAGAGCTGAGTACATTTCAATTTCTGCCTTAAAATGTTGCATGTCTTTTAGGGTAATTATCTGAATTTAGAAAATGTTCGGTTAAATGCAGTGAAATTAATTTTTTCCTTTTCCTTTTTACCTATCCGTTTTAATTGTTTACTAACAATTATTTCTCTTAATTACGCTACATTTTAATATCCTTTTACATCTGACCGCTGAAAATTCTGTCACCGGTACTCAGTAATGGAACTTCTACTGACGTTTGGTTGAACGACTTTCGAAAGAAACAATTTTGTGTGAATAACATCTTCTAAAGAAATTTTTCTTAATTCGTGAATTGTGTTAAGATAAATCATCTTTTAAAGAGCGTCACCTTATTGGGAGATTGTCTGTATAATAGAAAGAAAAATAATTGTCTGTATAATATAAAAAGGGTACTTGCGTAAAAATCCATCTACCATTTTGCCCGTAAAACAAAAAAGCCAAACTACGCGATTTTTCACCAAAAATGGAAAAGTCTACTTCAGACACATTTGGGTTTGGTGTAACCTTGATTATACGTGTTAGTTATTACTTTTGAGTAAAGACTCCTTTTTTCCCTCTATTACGCATTTCCGAAAACAAAATGGTTAAAATTTGGGACCTGACTACTACAGAAGGGCATGCTGTTGAATATTTTCTAAGCATATTGTGGAGTTAAGCACTAAGTTGTGGAATCTTACCGATTTAAAAAAAAAAAAATGTGTTAATGGCCACAATATGGCGATATTATGGAAAAAAGAATGGAAATTTTTAATGAAAAATTAAATATAAACAAATGATGCAGTAGAAGTCCAGAAATCCGCAATGCTTGGGACCAGAGGTTGTGTGGATTTTAGGATTTTTCGGATTTCAGGACAGAAATGACTAAAGTGCAGAAATTAGACTAAAAGTGCAAAATAAATAAGGCATATTAGGTATATTTACTTAAATTATTATGTAC
>KK117290.1:280737-342252 GCA_000611955.2 Stegodyphus mimosarum | reverse complement strand
TAATTTCTTTAAATATAATACAGGGCTGTAATATTTGGTGGCAACAGTTTGAAAAGTGAAAAGCAAAATGCCAAAACGAAATTAATAACCCTTCTGGGCTAACGCCCTTTGGGCTAAATATTGCTGCCGTTATACATGTTTTGATATTGTTCTGTTACTGAAATCGGATTCAGAAACACATAAATGTGTGTTTTTATGTATGGGCATATATGTGGATATGTATACGCACACGTATATTTGTACTTACAATATATGCATACATATTTGCACATATATACATGCATTTCTGAACCCAGTCCTGATAACAGAACAGTATCCATTTTTCCATAGGGTAGTTTATTTATGCTTCACTTTTAGAACTTTAGTACACTTTAATATCTGAAAAATTGTTACTGTACAAAGTCTGAAATCTGGACACTCAATATTTGGAATAATCTATTTTCCAGGCCACTGGACAAAAAAAATAATTAAATGAATAAAATAATGAAAAAATTCTGAACCTCCTCATAAAATCTGGAATTGGAGAACATGATACTGAACAAAAAGAAGCAGGTGTGTGGTAAATTCTACTAGACCATCTGGTATCTAACAGGGTTTTTAATGCTAAATTTGAAATGTTACTTTTCAAGAGAGACAGCAAATGGTTAAGGCAGAAATATATATATAGCTCTTGAACAGTTGAGAAAAATTTATACTACATAAAACATTTTGCATTTTGCAGTGTCATTTATGATAAAAATATATTTACGGGTGCACCTTGATGAAAATTGGCGGTACATGGACACCGAGTTTGTGCAGTTCTTTAATCACCGCTACACAATGCCAAAATAACAAGTCAAAGAATTGCACAAACTCGGCATCCATATGCACATCGACCTACATTCATTTAAAAAAATATCAGAGAATTGCACAAACTTTTTGGCATTGCGCACTCCCTTGAATTTGTTCATGTATACATCGATCTGTTTTCACTAAAAAAGTCTAAGGAGAAGCCAATTCTACACTAGAGCCGAACAAAAAATATTTAACCTCAATAAACTACATTTTAAATCAAACAATGAAATAACATAAAAAAGGAAATTCATCTTAGCATTACACAAAGGAAATATCCACTTTATTTAGAAATTTCCGTGTCTTCAGTCAAACAGAAGTCCTTAACAGCGTTAAAAAAACTTCTTAAAATTATCTGAACTGGAATCTGTATACTGGCATCATCACATAACTTCTCAAAAATATCCTCCGTAGCACTAGTAACCTCTGACAGTCGACCATACGCATTTCCTTCCGACAAACAGGACACTTATAATGGCTACTAAGTAAACCTTCATTTACATACCAGTCAATTAATGCTTTCTTTCCTTTTGCTCCAAATTGTGCAGAAATTCAAATTAATCTTACCGCATTCAGCCATTTTACCATGTAAACCACAAAATCACCAACGTACTTCCTAACCAACACACACAAGCTCTTACAAATATTTTCCCATCATTCAAATTCACTGCAATCAAGCAAACAGTTACATCATAAATAGGGTTTTCCTAACATTCAACTATTCAGGTTACCGTAAATTAAACAACCTAGCGATAATACAAGAGGCACCTTTAAATATACTGTACTCTCATTTATGACGAGATTCAAACTGTAGTTACAACAAGGTAGAAATATTGCTCTTGAATCAATGACTAAAATTTCTTTTTTTACATCTTGCTGTTTACCCTTCAAATTTGAACCATTTTCTTATCCTTGCCTGCACACATTATAAATATCTAAACCATAATTTTCAAAAGTTTTCAGTAAGAAGTTGGTTAAGCATTCACCTCTTGTATCACTTACAGGATGGAATGTTAAAAAACTTTGATACAAAACTCATTATTTTTTAAATTAACATATTTTATGCAAACAGACATTTGCTCCTGGAAGCTCACATTGGGCATAAAATCATGTAATATAGAAAAGTACTTTCTTTTTTAACTTCATTTAAAAAACTATTTTTTGTATTAATTTAATCATTTTGGTGAAAATGCGCTTTAGCCCACTGCTTGGCGATGTTTTGAAAATCGCCAATTCGGCGCGTTTCTGCGAAACGTCTTTGCAATTGCAACCTTCCCGACACGCTCCGCGAAAACCTATTGTAAACAAAACATAGAATTCTAAAGCATATTAGTATGGAAACTGCACAAAAAGATAATAAAATAATATTCAAAACGAACATTATGATCATTAAAATATTTGTCAGTTAGGTTTAAATTAATTATTTACATTTTATGTTGTAATACTTACACATTTTATGCCGTTACATAACCTTCCCGACATGCTCCGTGAAAACGTAACCAAAATGGCATCGAAGAAAGAAGGAATTTTTTTTTAAAAGGGCATTAAAATTACAAACGATACCATGTACACACCGTTCCGTTTTAACTTTAAAAAAATCTGCGAATTGCACAATGTAGGACACGTACACAAATGAACAAAATAAGCTAAAATAACGAAAATAAATTACAAGAAAATGTCATGTGCACAGCGTTCCTTTTAAACTTAATAAAAAACTTCAGCGAATTGCACAATGTAGGCAACGTACAAACAGTCAGCCATGTTGGCGGATATACGGAGTTACCCATGTTGGCGCGTTTATTGCTCATTAAAAAACAACTGCCGCCAAGCAGTGGCCTAAAGCGCATTCCAACCTCATTTTGTATTGAATTTTTATCTAAAATAAAGTAGCATATTTTTTTTTAGATCTATTAATATGTACAGATATGACTGCATCAAATTTTGCTATTTCTGTACATTTTGAAAAATTTCTATTATTTCTCTCAAATAATTTGTTACTAAGCCAAGTTTTGTTTAGGCAAAAATTGAAGTATATAAATTATTTTTTCAATGACATAGTGCTAGTCTGTAGTTTCTTTTTTTAGTAAGTTTTGTGTTTCTGAAGATACGGTTCAGTTAGTTTTCAATCATTCGAATAAATCTGATCAGAAATGTAAATTTTGAAAATGAGATTTACTTTTTTCGTGAATTTTCAAATGTTTACTTAAGTGATGCCAATCACTGAAACCTTCTTGGTTTACTTAATTTAGTATTTTTAAAGGTCAGTGTATTATTGATATTACTGAATACTTTACGACAGTAACAAAAAACTACATTTTTCTTAAAAGATTATAGGAACCAAACTTGTTGACCTTTTCACCATTTGACAACAATGTTGATGCAAATGGAAAACCACTGTTATCAGTAGAAGTACTGTCTTGAAAATGTGTGTGCTTCCGAAAAATTTTGGTAACTTTTAAATTGCTCTTCTCTAAGTATTCCTCTCATTTTCGTATGTTGAGCAAGTTTAGATAGCCAGACAATTTCTTTTTTTCTTCTTTGACCATTTAGATAAAATCTCTAAAAATTAGGGAACAGAAAGTTTTATATCAAGAATTATTAAAGAAAATTCAGAATATTAAATTTTGTAATTGCTGTAATGCCCAATTTTGTTAAGTATTTATAAAGATTGGGTAAACTGAATGTATATTTAAAACTATGTAAGTTTTTTAAAGTTGAATAAAGCATTATTGTAATAATTTTAATAATTGTTATATAAAACTGAATTCACTTAATCACTTACCTTAGTTTTTAATTATTTTTCACAGTCACTATACTAGCAGATCAGGGCTTACGAATACTTATATTTGATACGCTTATACGGCCCATAACATCAATGAAAAATTAATAAACCTGCACCCACCATGATAGCATTTAAATAAACCCAAAATTTTGCAAGCTTAAACCTGAAAACTTTTGACCAAATGGTGAATGTTGCACCTAACTAGAGTCCCTAGAGAAAGAGGAATAGCACAAATTCACCACTGGTTGTATTGGTAGATAATAATATTATCATAGGCGCCTTGAAGGCCCTGGACTGTTGTGTGCTACATGATCTTGCCTCTATGGCCAGTGTATCTCTAAATGTGGGATATTCTCCCAAATTATCATAGTCACGTAGCCTGAAATACATGTGTCTGGTGACAAAGCCCCAACCTATTCATTTTATCCTTCAATAGCAGTTGGGCACATTAGCTCAGTCCATATTTTTGTGTCTGCAAACTATAAACACCATATTCACAACAGATACCTAATTAAAATGTACACATGAGCCACATAAAATTGCTTTGGGGGCTGTAAGTTTGAGACTGACCGACTTCATTTTAAATGCTTTTAACCAAGCATTCCATTTTTGGCATATAGTGTTGTAACTTCTCCTGCAAGTGTTAGCTACAGCAACATTGCTTTGATAAATTTGAGCTGAGTCTCAGTGAAATGATGACCTGCATTGAGCAATAAATTTTATATTCATATTTGTTTTTTCATTAAATTTCATTTGTTGCTTACTAATATTCATTTTATAATTGGAGATGCTAAGTTAAGGAGAATCGGCATAATTTTTTTAAATCTACAAGGTCTAGTCTCAAAGGTTTGCATATAGAGCTTTTTTCTTCAGCTACAGGAGTGAAAATGGTGATAGAGAAGCCTGTGCCCATGACATGATAACATTGTTTTTGCATGATCATAGGCTTCTCCATAATTTTTACTCTTGCAACTGAAAAAATAAACACTTTCGTTGAAAAAGTTAATAAATTTTCGTTGAAATGACGATGTTTTGTAGTGTTTAATAAAGGGAGGAAGGAATTTTATTTTTTCAGTCTATAATTCTTGTTTAAATAAAATAAGAAAAATATGTACTGTTCTGTTAGAGCGGCATCAGTTAAAAATGCACCACTTTTTTTTTTTTTTTTTCCCCCCTTTTTTTTTTTTTTTTGCTGACAATTCTTGCCAAGTATTAAAGAGTTCGAAAGAATTTAAAAAAAAAAAAATCTGTTAAAAGTAAATTTTTTTTAACTTCATAATTCTTAAAGAAAGTAAGTTTTTCTTTTTAACTTTGTAACTTAGAATATTCTACACATAAATAAAAAATATCAAAATAAAATGAAATACAATATAAACAGGTGGTAAAAAATTACGAATATCATTCAATATTGCAGAAAAGTTTTGAGTTTTTGAAAATAGGTAGGTAGGTTACGGAGGACGGGAACACTTGGTGTCTAACAGTGGTAAACAGGCATGTGCCCCACACCCTCCTCTAACTAGTTTTTGAATATAGTGGATACCACATAAATTCTATTAAATATGATTCTAAATGGTGAGCAGTACCTCACTGACATTTATTTTTCCATTTAGCACTGCTCCACAATCGCTCCACATTTTGGGTCTGGCATCCAATTTCGGGGGTCTACAGAATTATAGCTGTGATTCGCATTGAAATGTTCATACTTAGCATTTCTTAGTTTTTCTTATGTCCTTTTCAGCAGTCTGAAAATATAATGCTGCCATCTGCGATGCTTTCTTGAATGACAATCATCAATATCACAGCACAACGATTAGGAACGGTGACCAGGAAACAGTCACTGCTCCCCCGAATATGCATTGTTCTAGAAGAATATGTCGAACATTGTTTTTCCTTCTTGTAAAAAGACTTTCGTCTATATCTATGATTTTGTTAGCTCCACAAATTTTAATTCTTTTATGAGATATCAAACTATTTGCCCATATCTCCCTCAATTAGTTATTCCAATCTACATTTCTAATTGAAGTTTGCAAAATTCAATTGACGTCAGTTCTTGACACGATACAAAGATGAAACAAACAGCACTGAGGAAAGTAAGATGCGAGCCTTCAAACCATGTTTGGGTTCTCAATCCTTTTTTTTTTTCACAGCAAGAACGTACATAAGAATGCCATAGGAGCTTTGTTTGAGTCAAAAGTTAACTTCATTGGATGATTTTGAGAATAAAGTCTGTTACTATGAATTATTCGTTTATTCTGAAAGAATCTTATGGCAGTCTCTTCATCATTAGGTAACTGCCAAATTGTGTAATCCATTGTATTAAAAAAATGTCAGAAAAATAACCAGTGATGATATTTCAAACAAAAACTAGAAATCTTGAGCTACAATATTTTAAACTTAAATAAAAAATATTCAAAATAAAATAACGAGTGACGGTATTTCAAACGAAAACTAGAATTCTCGACCCAAGATATTTCAAATGTTAAAATTTCGAGCCAAGATATTTGGCATGGTTGTTGCCGCATTTTTAAATGACGGCACTCTTAATGAAAAATAAAAATAAATGAACAGTGTAAAAATTTCTCAGTCAATTTAAATATATGTATTTTATCATCTGAAAAAAGCCAACCATTTATTCATTTAGTTGTGGTCTCGCTTTGCCAATGTAATCAAGAATTTGGTTGCACACTGAATTTTTAAATTTTAAAATAGTTTTATCTTGATGTTTTATGTGTTCATTAAACCTAATGCATAGTACAATTAGTTGAGAATGTTAACCTTTGGACAGTTGCAAGATTAAGAAATTTTTTCTTTCCAAATACATGCAATATCTGTTAAATTTATAATTCAAGCTGTGTTCACTTGTGTCAGCTTGTTGATTGTGTGAGCTTGTTGATGATCATGAAAATGTTAATAGAGAGAGCTGCATCATTTTACCTATTTCTTCTGAAATGCATATCAAAATATGTGGAAGGAAAAGATAAATGATTAAATTATTAATATTTTTCATATTAATTAATTTTTAATTCTTGATTTTTTCTTCATTATTATTTTGTTTTATTTTTAAAAGATTTGTAATGAAACATCACTCTTGCAAAATTTTAACCAGAAAGGCCTAGTAGTCTCAAATCTGAGTTTTTCATTGTATCTCTTTTTCAAATAAAGAGATAGAATGACTGCTAATAGGAGAAAACTTTTAGCATGTGACTAAGAAAGTTATGTAATAACAACAAATAAAATCAGAACAACAAAGAATATCTGTCTAAAAACGAAATAACATAGAAGATAAATAATTGAATGTCCGTTCTAAGAAGAGCTGGCATTACGTGAAAAGCAAGCTGTATTGAGCAATGTTAAAATCTGAGCCATTTCAGATTTATTCCCCTTCATTAATATTTTTACTTATATTTGTTGCTAAGTCTTATATGTAATAGGAACTATGTGTAATTAAATCTAATGCACAGTACGATTAGTTGAGAATGTTAACCTTTCGACAGTTGCAAAACCATTCCAAAAAACCATTTCGACCATTCCAAAAGATTTTTTTTTAAGTGTAAAATATTTATCATTTTTAGAACGGCCGTTTTCTCTGTAATAAATAATATAATGATCACTTGATATGTAATATGTAAAATTCTACCAAATTATACATTTAGGAAGCATATTTTAATAGCAAAGAACTGTTGCTTTGATGATGTTTTGTAAATATATGGAAAGAAAAAAATGTATAATATATAAAAAAAAGTATAGAATGTAAACGAATTTATATATAAAAAAATGCATATTTAGTAATGAATCTCCAGAAAAATCTATGGGAAAAGAAATCATTATGGAGTTTATGCAAGCAATTTCTGAAACTATTTTATGGTAATGTGATCATTCAACATCACTGCCACAACCCTTATGGTCTTGATCACTTTTCTGTTATCTTTTTTGGAATGGTATGTGTTCGAAAGATACAAAAGTATTGACAAAGGATAAATCTACTCCATGTGCTCATATATACAAGTATGAAATATTACACCCATACACCCATTAGTCCAAAGTGCAACATTATATAATTTCAAAATGATGGGTGATGTGCAAACTAAGAAATCTGTTTTGCTGGCCTTGTGCTCTTTTTTGTGACATCGCTCAAATTAAAAGAAATATTTATGTATTATGGTGTGATCACTTTGACTTCCCGTCTTCACCCATTTTTTATAAATTTATCGGAGTATATCAACCATTATTGTACTCATTAGTCTTCAAATTATGCATTAGCCTTCATATTCAAAATATGGTAAAAAATGTCATGATTAAGATGGCAGCAAACTGATTTTTAAAAATTTTGATCCTCATGCTGCAATTTCAGCTTTGGTACCTTTTGCTCTAAAAATTAAGCTCTATTTTATAACAGTAACAAATGCGGAAAAGTTGCACATTATTTTAAGAAACTGATTATATTGTTCATTTTGATATACAGTTTTGCTGTTGCTCCCAGATATACAAATTTTTTAAAGGAAAAATATAATATATACCATTTCTTTACTATTTAACTTTGGAGAATCAAAAATACCTAAGAGGGGGGAAAAATAAGTATGTGTTACTATAATTAAGGTGGTTAAAATGTGGTAAGTGGTTAAAATATGGCAGAATTTTGCTGTATTCTCTGATTATCCATACCCCCACCAAAAACAAGCAAAAAAAGTATTGAAGCAATGCACTATATACCAAAATATATGTGTACATGTACTATCTTCCCTAATGGTTCTTCATATCTGTGGACAATTTTGCCAGTGAGACTGCAGGTTATAATCCCTTCTATGGAAAATTCAGTGTTTTAATATAGTATTGGACCTCATACTGTAATTTTCATCATCTTCAACAAAATCTCGGACTTAGTTTTCTGCAAGTGTAGAGTATAATGTGGCTTGCTTAAAGATATCATGTGCCTCTGATTTTTTTTTCTTCTCGTTTTAGGATTTTAATTCTGAGGTTGTGCATGATGCTGAGTTTGTGGAATTCTCTGATTTTTATAGTGAAAACAAAAAACTATGTTCATGGGAAAAACAACAGTGGAAAAATGAAAAAAAAAAAAAAAAGATGTAGAAGTATTTAGTGTAAAAAAAATTATAAAAAATATAATAAAATTAGTTACATTGGATGCATTGTTGAAAATAGATGTAAAAATACTCAATGGTTTTTTCCAAAACTGAGGATGATATTGCAACTTTTTGGTGGAGGGTGGGGATAATCAAAGTGTACCTATTTAACTTTATTGTGCTGTTAATTATAGGCAAATGCCATTTGCATTTTGGGAGAATTTGATAGAATGATTTGAATATCTCTTTAACAAGCAAAGTTACTTGCCTACTTTTGCTGAAATACATTGCTTAAATAAGTAACAGCAAATTTATAACAAGTGAGTATATCACAATCATGCTATTCAGAAAAGATAGAAAGGAAGGAAAATAAGCTTAAAGCTTTGGAAGTTAGGACTGGGACTAAAAGCATTTCATAGGCATGATAGGTTTTGATAAATTTCGAAAACTTCAAGGAAACATTCATTCATCATTTAGAGATTGCTTTGCATAATATCATGAGCAAAAATTTAAAAGAAAGTTCAAGGGACCAGTAGTGATTAACATTAGGAAATTTATTAATTTCTTTTATAAGATATGATTCATGTTCATAATGCAAAATTTCAGAGCTTTCATGGTGTAACTACTGAATGAAGGCATCAAAAGTCTTAATCCAGCTTTTATTAACTGTAAATGTATCTTAGTAGAGGAAGTAACTAAAAAAAATTATGGAGGATATTATAAATTTTTTAAGTGATAGGAGGCAAAAATTGTATGAAACTTAATTACTTGTAGTTCTAAAGTGCATCTTTTTGTCATTTGAATACTGCTGACAGCTGGGTGCATCTTAGAATTGCAGTTTTTTTAGTAACAAATTATTCTAAAATAATTAATTAATCTGAATCAGTAATTTAATATTTCTTGTTAATAAATCAAAGTCAGTTATTAGGAAAAGAACTTGATATATGTATTTTAATGTTTGCCCCCCCCATTTCTTTCATTTTCTTAAAAGTCTCCCTTTCCCACTTTTAGCAACATTGAAATTTAAAGGTGACAAAATGCAGATTATAATATTAAGATGAGTATTTACATAAAGTTTTATGTGAAAAAAAAAAGAGCTTTGTAGCAGAAGTTGAGTGCTTGAGTTCCTGTCTAAAGAGTAGATCTGGAAGGATAAACATTAAGGATATGGAATTTTAGGTAATCTTTCATATGTGCTGTTATAAAAAGTAGTAATAACACTTCTTTTTCCACTATTTAAACTGAATTTTAGTTTTCAAGTACTGAAACTATCAAAAATTTTTCTTATCCCTTTTTTTTCAGGCCTTGTTTAAAGTGTATGTAATAAATTGGCATTTTGGTGTATTCACTTAGTTGCAAATTGTGACATAGAATGATAAATAATATTGTATTATACTTTTTATTCCATGTGAATGTATTGGGTTTTGGGAGGAGAGGAGAGAGATGCTTTAATTTTAAACATTGCCTCACTGTAGAATATATTTAAATGATAATGAAACAAGATTTGCTTAGAAATCTGTCAGATGAAGCTGCTAATGATAAGGAGGGTGAAGAACAGCAGCTATTTTTTTGTCAGAAATGATTTAAGACTTGAATGAAATAAATGTGGTGCTTAATAATTACACTGATGATTCAAATAATCTTATTTGATTAGGAATTAATTAGTGTTAATAATGAAAATAATTTCTCTTTTTGTGAAAACATTGCAACAACTTCAAAAAAGTGTATTCTAAAGGAATTGTTCAGGACCTCAACCCACTGTCATAAGCATTTGGGAGGAAAAAATGAATTCACTTAAAAAAAAAATAATTGATCATTTCATGAAATAGTTAAATGCAATTAACAAGTACTTAGGGTATTCATATCTAAGTTACTGTGCAATGCATTTTTTTGCAAAAATGGTTTTTTGTTCCGTTGGTATAAATAATTAGCTTATATTTTATATTATTATTAGATATTGTATATTTCTCACATTGTGGAAAAACAACAGCATCTATAGACATCAAATTTTGAATACACGTTACCTGAAAATATTTTGGCTTGGGCTGAAGTAAAATACTTTTAACCTCAATATGCCAGTATGTTTCCATTCAGTAAAGCATAATATATTTAACTTTCAAGTGTAAACTCTTATTGAGTTACAAACTAAGCTGATCTGAAACAAGCTAAATCAATAAACTTGAGAAACAATTTTCTACTCTTCAATTTGATTCATTTAAATAAAAATGCATTTAAATCATGAGTTGTCTAATAAATTTCAGTAGTCATTAAAATCACTATAGCTTTTTCCCCATTTTTTATGATAAATATTTATGTGGCTGGCTGTGCAAGTGGCTGATATTTTATTTAGACAGATGACTAAAAGTAAGTCTATTAAATTTTTAAATAAAGAAATAAATAAAAATGTCTGTCATTGAGAACTATAACTGGCTGTATTCTTGGAGTGTATAGTGTCTTTACAGTATGGGGCACTTAAAATACTCTTTTTTTTTTTTTTTAAGGTTCTATACTTTTTTTTTTTTGAAGAAGAAGCCAAAAATTTTTTTGAAAAGTTGCTAGTAGAGGAAAGTAGTTACAGACCCTTTATTCATACCCTGGAACATTCTTATTGAAAACTGAGATGGAGCTGGACAAATTCATTCTGTCACCTATAAGATGCCTTAGTCAATGACAGACACAACCCATACCTGTTGGCCACAGTAAAATATGTGTATTTGATTTGATGTTACTGTCAGATATAATGATAAGTCACAATAACAACAGAAACAATTAATTTAAAATTATGTTGTGTAGTGAAGAGCTTTGTGAAGAGTTTATAAAAACATATTGCACGTAAGACAAAACTGAATACATCATGGAAGGTTAAAGAACATGAACTTGTATCACAAAAGGAAATTATAAATAAAATTTTTATTATTAATCATCACCAGCTGCTTGATCATTCTTACAATTATTTTTTCTAATAAAATTCTTTTACTTTTTTCTTTTATTTTTTATGTTTCTATTTTTGAATTAGATTCCTTTTAAGACATTAACATTTATCATATTCTTGTCAGTTTAATAATTCCAAACCTGTGCTTTGAAATAAATTTTAAACTTTATGTTTATCTTGATTAATTTTATTTTGGTTATAATGCATAGCTTTTCTTTAAAGTTCCATTTTGCAGAAGTTAGTACATGTGTCTTGAACGTATATCAATTCTAATTTTAAAAGCTCCATTAGTTAGTGAATTTTACATGTCTGCTAATGTCTTATATGAAACTAAAGTTTCCTTTGTATATTCATTATTAAAAGGTTTTATTTCTTTTCATATTTGCCTACAATTATATCATATACACATATAATAGAAAATAAACAGATGCTGCTTTCATAAGTAGCATATACTCTAGTCATCTGTTGAATTTTGCAGTAACTTTTTGTAATACATGTACTCAATAGTATTTGATTTATCAGTTTGAAGTTAACATTTTGAGTAACTTTTTTTTTTTTTTTTTTTTTAGTTATGCTATAATTTGGAATAAAGGTTATCAGGAATTTAGCACAATTGAGAGTTCTGTTACAACAAAAGTAAAAGGAGTAGTACTTACCAATTTCTCTCAAAGGGAATTCAATCCACAAATACAGAATATTGATGTATATCGTAGAATATGGGATACAGCTGACTATGTTGTTCCACCATCAGTAAGTTATGCTTAATTTAATTCTTAACATTTACAGGACATTGTGCATGTAATGTATGTTTATAAAAACTGAATATAGCATTGATTTTTAAATTCAAGGAGAAAATTAAACATTCATCTTTTGTGAGAGGCATGTTTTTATGTAATTTCTCTTTTCGTAGGCATTTTAATGAATTATGTGATTTTTGAGTCACAAATTATATTTTGATATAATAATATAAAAATTTATTAATTGCTTTAAATATAAAATTGATTTAAATATAAAAATCACAAATTATATTTTGTGATTTTTGAGTGTGCAGTTAAATTACTTAATTGAATTGAATTAATTAATTAATTGTTAATTGAATTAGTTAATTTAATTGCTTACTTATTCATAATATTTTTATATTTTCTGTATGCTCAAAAAAATTTATTTAACAGTTGTAACTACCGAATGATTTTTGCAAATTTTCTGTTCTGGAGATCCTGTTTATAACCTGTTCACTCTCAGTTTATCATAATATGATATGCTCCAGTTTCCCTCCATAGACCCACCATATCAAATGTGATTACTGAAGTAAAGTGTCTATAGTGATGTATGATGTTTTGTATACTAAAATGGAAAGTGTTAGTTGAAATTTAAAAACAAATAAATATGTCAGATTGCTAAGAAACTTAATGGAGTGTCTTAAATGCTAACTTTATTGTTATGAATATTATTTACTATTTTACTGTACAAGCAAAAACTTATGTTGTTAGTCGGTATAATGTTCACGGTTTAGAAATGCTTCACATAATAAAAGCCATAAAGTGACATAATAATCATCACATAATAAAAGCCATGAAAGTCCTTGTAATTTTTGTATGTAAGTATGGCAGGGGTATATAATATGCATTGATCTTTTGACTTTTTTCCTTCATTAATGCATAGAAGTAATTTTAATGTTTCAACATAAGCATTATAATTAATATTGCATTTTGTCTTATTTAAAATTTTTATTTTATTTATGTAACTCAGAATTTTCTGTTTATAGAAAATAAATAAATAAATGCAATTTGTATAACATATATAAAATATATTAAATTTTTTTAAAGAAAAATACAAATGTTTTGCTAAAGAGTAGACTTTATGTGGCTTTCTTTTTTTTTTTTAAATGTTAAACATGTGTGGAAGACTATGAGACCATAGACCCATGAGAAATCAGGAGGGCAGGATTGTTTGATTGGAAATGTTTAGAATAACTGAAAATCTGATTTGATGAGAAAAAACTGTTGCTAATTTTAGATTCTGTGTTTTAATAGTCAATTCAATTTACAAAAAATTGCGACTTAGCTAACTTGGAGTAATTGAGGATCTGTTTTGTGTTTACACACAATGAAACATATGTATATGCATGTGAGTGTATGTGTAAAATAAAAATGTGTAAAGCAAAATCTAACTTTCCCTTAAGTATCTTATTTTAATTTGGTTATTTCCCCATTTGTTCTAAAAATAGTAAGCGTTCTTAATAAATCTTTTTAAATAGCATCATTTCCAAATTAATCCATGTATCATTTTTGGTACTTTTTGGTTAGCCAAGTGCAAATCCCACCAATTTTTTTTTTTTTTTTGTTTGTGTGTGTGTGTGCGTGTGGCAGTTTAGGACTACTTGCATAGGTGACCAGAATAAAATGACCATTACCCGAAACCAAAACAAAGCCGAAACATTCATCAATATGCAAAAAAAGTATTTATTTTCATGAATATACAAGAATTATATTTATCGAATTATTCAATTCTTCCAAAATATGGAAATGTTTTTGAGAATTTCCTCAAATTTATCCTTTACTCCTCTTCTCCACATAAATGTGGTGAGGTGCGACTCCATGTGCTGACAGGCAGTGCCCAGTGTTTTTTATTTCTTCATTTGAATATTGCCCCAAAGTTTTTAGATTTTTTGCATATTTACATCAGTGCTGGGGTTGACAAAATTATACCTGTGGTTGACTTTGAAATGCTGTAGACATGCTTCTTCGATTTTAGTGGTACAGTAACCCTTTCAGGAATTAGAATAAACAACAGATCCTTCTTGAACATGGTTTTTTATCATGTCTAAGAGTACTGGTAAAGAATAGTTTGGAACCTTAAGCAGAAAGCATTTGTTGGTTTGGCAGCAAATGCCCCCAAATATCCACTATTCCAGGAGAATTTGACCAGCATGCCTCTTTTGTTTGATAAACAAGCTTTCATCGATTTCAGTGATAATTTCAGGACCACTGCTTTGTTTTTGCTCATGTTTTGCTAACATTTCTATCCAAACTTCTCACAAGTAATTTATACAATCTACAGTTGTTGAATGATTCATCTTCAGTTGTTTTTTTACACCATACGATTAATGTCACTTCTTCGCTACAAGTGTAAATAAATCTTAAAGGTGTGGGAAAACTTAATCTGGGCTTTCAAACCATGTGTCTTTACAAATATTCTTCTTGCTGCAATACATAGAAACATTGCAATGCAATCCAACTCCATCAGAAAAAAAATAGTTTCATTTCATGATTTTTATTGCATGTTGAATTTATTGCCACTGACTGTCTTTTTTTGGGGGGGGGGCGGGGAAGACTCCTTTTTCTTCACTTCGTGGTAAGTCAAATTTTCAGCATTTTTTAATACCAAATTTGCGTAATAGTAAACATACATGTTGCTTGTTTTAAGTAACTTCAGGAAATGACGGTGAAAGATTCTTGTCAGGTTTATATGAAAGTTGGTGCAGGTCTAAATTATTTGGCGACTTTCTGCCTGCTTGCTTTTGGCTAACCAAAAAGTATAAATTTTTACATAACATTTTGATGCAAATAACTTACATAAACCTCTAGCCAACAATAATTTTAGAGAGTTATTTATTAGGCAGTCAAATGATATCGAAACTGAAACAATCTCATTCTGATTAAGGTTTGGTTTCAAATACATCACACTTGCTTCTGCTTCTCTTGCTAATTAACTCTCTCAGCGTTATGGATGGAAAATTCCATATGGAAGGGTTGCTTTCGTAATCTTTACACATGAAAATTTCTGCCAGATTTTAATGTTTCCAATTTCAGGTTGGATATATAATGGAAGAAAAGGAATCAAAATGAAAGAATCATTTTAAAATTAGAATCAAGAAAATACCATATATTTATGATATTTTGAAGAACTTTGAAATTTCAGGACTAGATCGTAATGCCCGAAGAGTTAAATGTGCATGTTTTGCACAGATTCTGGCTTCAGAGTCAAATCTACATGTGTGATTCTTTGACAGGAAAGTCTCAAAAGTAGGAGTGCAAGTGGTAAGATGTAGGTACACTAGTAGATGTCAAACAATTAGATTGTGAATAAAGCATCCCTTTTACTTTCTGTATCTATTGCAGAGAGAGAAAATACTTTCAGTTGCCTAAATGGCAAAAGCAAGCAGTGCTACTTAGAGGAATGGATGCGCACTTTGGAAGAAGACTTCTGACACAGAATTATCGGAATGCTTAAAAAGAAAACTTAAAATTATTTCATTGTAGGAGGTAATGGGTGCTGGAGCTTTGGGAAAAATATATTGACTTGGAGCTTGATGGCATTAATTTTTAAATGGTCCTCGGACTGTGAAGGACACTTTATGAAAGGTTAGACAAACTTGTATTACATATTATTATCTTGAGAGTTATTTTATCAGGGTGTTATAATGGTCAGCGATCTCCTCCTGTGAATGAGATGATTAAAAAAAGGTCCCCTACTCGCCTGCTTTTTGGGCAATCTGGATGCTGTGTTCCTGTATATGAAGTATTATAAAGAGACTGTTCTGGACTGATACTGAGATAGCAACTTAGAATATTTGTTTCTGACTTGGCGAGTCTTCCTGTCTATGATGTGTAATAAAGATACCATTTCGAACTGATATTTAACATGATAAAGAGGATAGCTTCCCTCTACAAACAATAACAATGACTGTTAATGATTGTGCTAAGGACAGGCTACAGTAATTTATTTGCAGGCTGACCCTCCATGTATTATCCTTCAGTATCGCACAAGCGTGTTTTAGATTTTGGATTCCTGAAGTCTGTTCATGTAAATATCCTTCACCTCCTCTTAGTTTGTAGACTTGATTATATTTATTTTGCAAATGCCAAACATTAGCACCTGAGCACCAGTTTTAGGATTCATTGGCTTTCCAGTACTTTTTTAGCAATGTCCTCATACAATGAAAGTGCAATCCGATTATTTAAATGTTAAAAAATCATAGGCTGATTGAAGTCACGCAAAACACAGTTTGGGGAATTCGCCACTCCAGTTCTGTAGAAGTGTTCTTGCAAACAGTCATGCATAGTCAGAGCCATTGCTGTCTTTCTTCTAAACTGGGAATGGTTTTCTGTTCCCCCAGAATTCTCCATCTCTTATCCTATAGCATGTTGAATCATATTCTGTTTAAGAATTTTCTTAAGAGTCAGGTTAACAAACAATTTAGTCAATTAATGTATTGCTTTATCAAAGTTCCTTTCTAGCCAATGTATCAGCTTTTTCATTGCCCATAATTCCACAGTGGGCTGGAATCTATTGGAAAGAAATCTGTGTGCCATTGCCTTTAGCAAAGGCATCAGTAGTAAAAAAGCCTGTTGGTAAGTGGAAACTAAAAACTTCGCTGTGGATACCTGCTCCAGCACTGTGCACTCTTTTTAACATAGAGCCATCTGTGTAGACACACATCCACTCATTTTGAGGATAGCGAACCTCAATAGTCTCCATTGCAGTAGATTGATGAATCTATGATCAGGTCTATGAATTTATAAGTTAAGGAAAAATTATATGCTTCCTTAGAACTTTTTTTTTTTTTTTTTTTTAGCAAAAGAACAGAAACACTTCTTTAAATTTTGTTATTTCAATTAGCTCCTGTTTTCAAAATGTGTACTATATTTTCTTTCTTTAAAAACTTTAATGAGTTCATTTTTGTGAACTTACAGAATCATTTTTAGGTATTATGTGCAAACCCATGCATTAATTTCACAGGAATAATTAGGAGTTCAGTGTAAAAGTATTAAAACTGCTAAATTATTGAAATTTTAGTTTTAATGTTGCTTTTCAACATTCTACTTGTGAACATATTATTTTACTGCACTTTGATGATCGTAAGTAGAATTTTCAAAAAGTCTCATTGAGGCAGCCAATTTTAGTATAGTACTTTCTTATTAGCAATATTAGCTCAGGAAAGCTTTAATATGAAATAGCAAAAAAATGTTAAATGAAGTTATCATTTGAAAAGAAAAGTTGTCAAATGCAGGTTTGAAGATTTTCAGTGTTAAATAATGTCTACCAAACAAACCGTTTTGCAGAACATTTTGATATCTTTCTGACGTGATTTTGCTAATGGGAAAATACACTTTATTCTTTTTATTTAATGTCACCAGATTCAATATTCTGTTATGTGCTTTTGAGTAGTTATCTTTGCATTTATCAGTGTAATTTATTATTATTATCAGTGTAATTTATTATTTTTATTTTAGGAAAATAATGCATTTTTTGTTATAACGAACATAGTGATCACTTCAAATCAGACCCAGGGCAAATGTCCAGAGGTAAATTTTATTTAGTTTTCAAATCATGTACCTTCCCATCCTTTTTAATTTAACAATGTCTATTAATGTGTTTAATTCTAATAGTATTGCTGCAATTAGTGATTGATTATCAAATGCTTGTATTTACTATAGAGATATATCTCTTACTTTATCAATATTTATTTTTAATCTCCCCCCCTTTTTTTTACCTGCATTAGTTCTGCAGTAGTGCCTCTTTTCGTTAATGAAAGAAATTTGGTAAAAACTCTAGGTTTTACAGAAAGACACATAAATTCATTCGCATTATTATATTATCATTATTAAATTATTATTATATCATTAATAAAATATTAGTTTTGTTCTGTAATTGCATGGATCAGTGATTTTAGTTATGAAAGAGTATGCTAGTGTAGAGCAATCTGGGTAGATATTTTGCTAGTTTAGAGTAGCTCGGGCTGATTTTTTTATTTGTGAAGAAATAGATGATAAAAAAAATGTACATCAGCATAAATCAGAGCAGGTGGGGTTCTACTACCATGGTTAAAACTGCTAATCAAAACCAGTTTGGCAAAATTAGTTTCTGGCATAAAAGTGGTAAAAATTTATGAAGTAACTAAAAGCAAATTAAAGGCCTGTAAGTAGTGCAAGGAAGTGTATTTTAAAATAAAACAGAATTTTAATGAATCCAAAACAATTTTTATTATATTTATTCAGAGTTTACATAACTACAAGTTTACATATCACTACTCAGGCTTAGCTTGACCTTTCCCGTGAAGTAGTATATAGAAAAAGACTGGTACTGTTTCACAACCAAAAGAATTTTTCACTTTATTATGAATAAGGAAAACGCTGGAGAATATTCCTTCGGACCTAGCAGCAATTTCTGACAATATTACCACTGTGCAAACAAAAATTAGGAAATCTCCATTTGCAGTTGTTTTTCTTTAAACTAGATTATTATATAAAAGTTGAAACATTTAGTAAGATTCGGTGGAGAAATATATAGAACGAAAAGAAGGTTGATTTTGCTATTTATATCATGAAATAATATCCTAATATTTTTTATTGCTTCCTGGGCAGTTTAGATCCCATGTACTTTGAGTGAAGTCTATAAGCTAGCATAGGATACAGAAAAATCACCTGATTGAGTCTTTAGAATTTTAAGTTTATTAACCCATTATCCAATTATTTTTAACTTTGTCATCTCTTTTGTTGCTGGAGATGAAAAATGAGCAGTGCCCTCGCTGGGACTCGAACCTGGACCTCTTGAATATGCACCAAATGTGCTACCTCTACACCACTAAGGCATGTTAAAAGAAGAGGGAAAATATCTTATATACTCCTCCTTTTAAAGGGAGACTGGGGATTAAGGGACCTATTCACTAAATCCTAGTGGTAACAAATTGTTGCCCACCAACTTTCTGTTTGGGCATTGCTATAGATACATTAAGTTGGAATTGCTGTTAGTAGTTACATCAGGGGAAAAAAATGGATGGTTGCTTCAGAAATAAAACAAATCATCAAGTATTGTATTGCCAATATTTATGAAAAATGGTGTAAATGGTTAAAAAAACATTTAAAACAGAATGTTATTACTAAAACATAGCCTCATCATTAAAATAAAACTAAATGCTTTATAAAATAGTTTCGATTTCAAACTTAATAATACTTTAATACATCAAAAACTATCTATAACTCTTAAAATAAATTTTTTTTTTAAAGTTTATTTCTTAAAATCCTGTCGTGGATGCCAGTTTATGTTATTACTAAAACATAGCCTCATCATTAAAATAAAAACATTTCTTTCAGTCATCCAAGATACAGAGCAATCCAGAAAACAAAAGACAAAACTTACTTACTGGGTAGTGTGATGATGAATCTAAATCAGTGTTGATGCATGGGAAATGAAAACTCGAAGAAGTTGATTCATCTTATTATATTATACCTACACTACAACATAATACAGTTATACTAAAATATATACATTATAACAATTTCTGGGACATTGTACTGTCCGCTAAAGTTTTAAAACATCTCAATCCGTTCACCTCACGAGGGCCTGTGTGGGGAACCCCCCCTTTTTTTTCCTTAGTTCGATGACAGCCAACACCATCTTTACCTCATACATCAAATGAAGAGGCGATTTATTTTTAATGTTTGTAAGATACTAATCAGTTTCACAACATAGAATGACATAAATAGCAGACTAGTCCAGAAGATGATTTGGCTATTTAAATATATCAAAGCACAGAGTAGTTATCTGTCTAAGGTGAGGGTTATCTTCATAGAGGTTTTTCTAAGGAAAACTGGTTTGTATTCCCATTACACATGGAGAAAACCACAAAAACAATTATACAGCCAGCCCATTAATCTGGGATGAATTGCCAGTATTCAGCAGTCTTTAACCATTCAGTCACTTGTGGGGCTGAAGTCATAAGAAATTAAAACAATGAATTTAAAATATATTTTTATTGATATTTTGTTCAAATAATGTACATAATTTTCATTCAATTTATACATTTTTCTTATGTAAAAATTCTGATATATGCTAAATGATCTTAAATTACAGGAAAATGGCTATTAGAATAGTATCTAAGTGGTAAATATATTATATAATGTGGACTTGTGAAATGCTAATTTGTGTATATGCATTTTTTTAACTGTCTTCATTTAATTTTTCCAATGCGAGAATTTCATTTAAACGTGGTACATTGCAGAGCATTCAGCATATGGCACCACTGACTCATTAGTTTGCTCAAAAGCAACTCTGTCTTTTATATCTTCATTTCGGCCATTTTTATAAGTGATGCCATAGAACTCGATCATAGAAAAAAGCATAATCTTATTTGTCTGCTGACCTTGTCTTTTACAACAGAACATCCATGTACACAAATGGCAATATTGCTTGGCACTGCCTGCTAGGTGAATGACCCAGGCTGAGTTGCTATCATTTTACTTCCATTATCAGAGCTGTAATCATGTATTTATACATGTTTATCTTCTTTTTCTTTTGCCTTTCTGTGTCTTTTAATTTAAAAATTCAATATGACGTCTAAAAGGAGAGATAAAGTAACCAAAAAAGTGCGAAGTTTTAACTTATCTCAGAAAATTGAAATTTTAGATAAACTGAAAAATGGTACATATGTTTTATTGTCTGCAAAGAAATGAATCCAGAACAATATGGGAGAATGAAAAAAATATTCAGTCTACTGTCAAAGATTCAGGCGATACTTTGGCAAAGGTTGCTCAAGGTTAAAACCACTTTTTTAAATCTGAGTGAGACACACGTGCATTGAAAGCTACTGTTAAGTGTTATTCATGTTATTAATAAATGTGTATTCTCTTTTAAGGATCCCGACGTGGCTACTTTATGTCGGTCTGATTCAGACTGCCGTCAGGGCTTATCTTTCATCACTGGAAATGGTATGTTGGGATATTTTTTTTCACCTTCATTTTATTTGTGCTTTACGTTTTGCAGGGAAAATGTTACAGTTAACTTGCGTAAATGAATTACTGCTAGTTCAAATTTATATTTATGTGTGAGAGCATAAATAAAGTCATTTAATGCTCATTCTCCCAAATCTTTTCAGATGATGATTAGCAAAAAGAAATATACCATATTTTTCAGCACCAAAGTTGGCATAGTGTTTAAGTCAATTCCAGGATTTTATCCAAATAACCAATAAATTTAGGTTTATTTAGTATTTAGGTGTAACTGTTATGCAGTGTCTCTGAAGGGAAAACTAATCCAAGGGGGGGTGAAAGATGTGTGTGAAAGTTATATGTTAATGAATACCCAACCATCTTAAACCAGTTAAATACCTGAACAAGGCAGAATTTGAAGACACTGTGGTAAAATGGATTTTAAGAAATTCAAGGAAATGGGTACATCATCATATACATACTTTTAAAAAAATTGAATCCAGTCTAGGTGGCGCTCATTGAGCCGTGGAGTTACAGAACTATTTTAGCCCAGCAGGTGATTTTTTTATTGGCCAATTGCAAGTAGTTTAGCATAGAATGAATTTTAGACTGAAGGAAAAATGGAGTTGACATGAAGACATTATTCCACTATGATTTTAAAGTGGAAAAAGAAGAATGCTTTCAATGTCTATAATTAGCATTTGGAAATAAAGATCCATCTGGTGCTGATCTGTTCAGATGGTTTTCAGAATTTCACAGAGTTCACAACTGTCTTAAGGATGAAGAACACGCAGGAAGATCATTGTCAGCAGTAATCCTGGATAGTGTGTCTGCCATATGGAAAATGTTAATCGATGGTAGTCGCTGCAGCTACCAAATGATACAGAAGGAACTTAAAATTGGATAACATTTCAGAAATTCTTCAAGAAGTAGATACAGAAGGAGCTTAATATTGGGTAACATTTCAGTAATTCTTCAAGATGTCATGCTCAACTATGACAATGCATCTTCTCATTCAACAAGATTGACAGCTGAATTTCTTGAACAGAAATGCTTCAAAGTGTTAGAATATCCAACCCTATTCACCTGATCTAGCTATGTGTCACTTTTTGCTATTTTTTAATCCAAAAAAGAACTTATGTGGATGTCTTTTCATTTTGATGAGGAGATTTATGGGGCTATAAATGCATCTTTTTCATTGATTTCAAGAAATGAATGGCATGAGGCATTTAATCTTTGGAAAATTTGCCTACATAATTGCATTGATACTGCAGGAGAGTATTTTGAACACTCCTAAAATTTTGTAACTTTAAAAACTTATGTGTATCTGAAAGATTTCAGACTGGCCGCCGTAGTAATATCTGAACAAATAGTTTTCATTTGTTGGGAGCATAAAATAAGATAAAAAATGCAGGAGTAATGCATTTTAAAATTATCGTTTCTTCTTTTTTTTTATTGTAGGTTTTTTTCTGCTTCATATACACTCTGTTGCAAAAAAAAAAATAAAAAAAAAAAAAAAAAAAAAAAAAAAAAAAAAAAAAAAAAAAAAAAAAAAATATGCACCCAGAAAGAATTGAGCCAGAACTATGAAACTGGATAGAAGTATAGTGTTCGATTAAATAAACAAATGATAAAAAACTGGGGTGAAAAAGCATTTTATTTATGAGTACCAATATAAAGAATTTGAAAATAGTAAATGTTAAAGCCAACCCTGGCAGTTGCACAAGCTGATACTCGATTGGGCATGAAGTCTGTTGAGTTGCTAACGTCCCTGTGTGGTAGATTGTGCAACAAATGGAGTACCTGGTCAGCCAGTTGGGATATATTTGCACACAGCTGAATTTGCCTGCTTAACATGTCCCAAACGTGTTCGATAGGTGACAGGTCTGATGACCCCTGGCAGGCCAGTCGTGGACATGAACACATTGAAGACTTTATTGGTAAAGTCACATTGTATGTGGCTAAACATCGCCCTGCTGGAAAACAGAACCTGAAAGACCTGCTAGCATAGGCAGTATGATCAACTGCAAAATGTCATCAACATGCAGCAGAGTACCTTGCAACATAACTAATGGTGAACACCTGTCCCAGTTGATCATTCCCCAGACTGTCACACCCTGTGTTCTTGCTGTGTGCCACTTGATAACAAATGGTACATTGGACCACTTACCACTGTCTCTAGACACATATATGGCGGTCATCAGAACTGAGAGAAACGCTTGATTTGTCGCTGAAAATTGCATTTCTCCAATCGGACATTGTCCAGCTTGAGCGAGAGCGACACAATGCAAGATGACACAGCTTATGATGGAGTGTCAATGGTTAACATTTTAATAAATGTCAAGATCTGAGCCCAGCGTCACCTAGACTTCTGCGAATCATATCCCTGGATATCCCAATATCCCTGCGAGTTGGCAGACGGCACTGAATCGGTGATAGCATAACTGTTGGTGTAATGTGACAGCTCTTCTAATTGCATGATCATATTGCACATTGGTGGCCTGGGGTGACTATGCCTTCTCCGAGCCACTGGTTACAGCAACCATATCGCTTTAACCAGTAAGCTGACTGATCCACTTGTTCCGCCAAACAGCTTCTTTTTTTCCTATGATGCAACCTTTCTCAAAGTCTGACAACTATTTGTAATGCTATTGAGTACATTTTAAAGGCATATTTCATTACAAGCTATCAGCATGGCTGTAAATGCTCGTCACTTGCCACACCTATTGTTTTACTTTCTACCAGCTGCACACTTCAGAGGCCCATTATATTGCTCCACTATGCTGATTAATGTATCAAGTTTAATCATATACAGAACTCACTGAACCACATTTGCATTCTGCGTTTCATAGTTGTGTCTAAATTTTTCTGCGTGTATGTATTGTTTTTTAAACAGAGTGTTATTTAAACTCCAGTGTTCAGTTCCTGATGTTAAATAACTTGAATAATTTTCTGTGTTAAATTTATTTTATGCATTTTAAAGAAGGTGACAAAAAAGTATGATGAAGTTTTCATTGAATTTTGGGATGGATGCATAAAATATTTAATTTTGTTCTTTTCTAAAAAAGGTAAAGCTTTTACATAATATTTTGAATATTTTTTTCTTTTTTGCTGAAGTGTAATTATTTATTTGATAATCAGTTTGAAGTACAATATATTGATGTAAAGATTAATTTTGTTCTCTTTGCAGGTGTCCAAACTGGAAAATGTGTAAAATCAGATATAAATGAAACTTTAAATGTATGTGAAATATTTGCTTGGTGTCCTGTTGAAAGAGATATCAACCCACTGTAAGTAAATTGAGCTTAATGATCATGGTTACCCTTAGTTTATCATATATATATATAAACCAATAATTCGCAATAAATTATAATAAGAAAACTTTCCATATGCCATTTCAAAGGAACAGAAATTTGTCAGAATTTTAAAAAGAATTTAAAAATGGAATATATATTTATATACCATCTAATATGGGACATGAAATATATGAGAGAATTACTTAAGAATTGTAAGAATCATGATCCCCTACCTATTTTAATTTTTATGAATTTGCAAATTTTATAATATACATTTGGAACAGAAAAAGTAAAAAAGTTGAAGAAACAAAAACAGTGAAAACCAAAGTTAATCCTTTTTTATTTAAAGCTCCAAACAGAACTTGTCAAGGGAAAAGTGTTTTGAAGCTTTAAACAAAGTCAATTAACTGAACAACAAGAACCGGTTTCATTCCAATCAACTCACTGAGACCTCTATCATCAATTAGTATAATGGTTATTAATTCTAAAATTTTTTTTATGTACAATACTTAAAAAAATCTATACAAGTTTGAGGCTCTCATTGAGCTGGTCTCTTTTCCCTACTCGTTTTTGTTGTTGGAACACAAATAGAAACAAATGTTAGAAGGAAAAAATTTTACGTCTAATGCTGAAATAAAACATTTATAATCAAGGGAAAAGATTGGACGAATTACAAACGAAAGAAATATCTATAAAATTGGTAAAATAATAGGACAAGAATAATAAAATGCTGTACTGATTACAATGTAAAGCTCAAATTTTTATCGAAAAATTTGATTGTCAAATGTAAAGGCTAAATAAGGCCAGGTTCTCTCTCTCTCTCTCTCTATATATATATACATACATACTTCTAAGTTTGAACAATTTGAAATATTATGTTTCTTAATTTTTCTTGATTTTGATGTCTTTCAACCTTTCTAAATTGTTTGTTTTAAAGAAATTCTAAACTTTTTGTTTTATCCCCTTGGCTTTGTTCTGCCTGTGTGTAGTATTAGAATTTTTTAAATAAATGGATGATAAAATAAAAGATACTGCATTAAAAATTTGTCTGATTTTAATTTTTTATATCTTGCATATATCTAGAATAGAAACAAGGAATTATAATTCTTTATGACTGGAAAAGTAATCAATTAAGCATTTTGGTAAATGCAGTGCTCTTGAAAATTAAAGAAAATTGACAGAAATAAAACTTATATTGTTAAATATGTATCTAGGATAAAAAAAAATAAGGAATTAAAATTCTTTATGACTGGAAAAGTAATCAATAAGCATTTTGGTAAATACAGTGCTCGTACAAATTAAAGAATACTAAAAGAAATAAAACTTAAACTGTTATTTATTGAAATATGGTTAAAAACAATTTATCCAAAAATATTATTTAATATAAATTATCATGTTTGTCAGGATTTAAAACAGTTCATCCAAAAGTATTATTAATGTAAATTATCATGTTTGTCAGAATTTGAAAGTTTATCCAAAAGTATTAGTTAACATAAATTATCATGTTTGTCAGTGATTACTATTAAAATATTGAACTTAAAGTCAAATATATAAAATTTTTAATTAATGAGAAAATAGTCTCCTGTTTTCTTTTTTCCTCTCATCTCCCCCCCATTTCTCTTTAATATTGTTGTATTCTTTGGGTTCGTGGATTTGGAATGATTGATGATCACACTTGATGAAGAATCAAAACATAATCGTTCTCCATCGCTCTTGTCACTGGCATTCAGTACCACTTCTGACACCAAAAATTGTTGCATGCATATGGGTTTGTAATAGATTGAATGCACAAAGTTCTGATAATAGACTGATAACATTTATTTTACTGGAAGAAAAATTTCAGAGTTCTGGAACTTTCCACAAAAATAGTCGTATAACTCTTCACAGTATCACAGAGTACAATCAGTATTAACACTTCAAGCTGCTAAGAATGTTAAACAAAGTGCATCTAATGGGGGAAGATAACGCAGAGATAATCAGTACTCCAATTCGTGCTGAACTAACAACTGAGAGCAGATGCCTTCTCTGGTCTTATATGGTTTTCACCCAGCTGTCAAGATATTTCTGGTGCTTTCTTGCTTCTTAAAATTACTGGAAAGCATATGAGGGACAATTTGGCGATATGTGTCGAATTTAGTGAGTTAACTCAATATTAAATAAACTTGTGTATTCTTACTTTTCCAGCAAGCTTCACTTTTCTAGATTTTCATGTTACAGTATAGAGGAAAATACAAAAATTTCAAATATAATTGCACTAAAATCATTTATGTATGTACAAAATTCATAGCAATATGATAGCTATAACTTTACTGGCAAAATGTGTGATCTTTAATTTCTTGAGCTTCCAGTCTGTGCTCAAAAGTTTCAAGTTTAAAATATACTCTCAAATCATATACCTTCAAATATTACTATTCTACTGTAAATGCCCAAACTATTTTTTATTTTATGCTTCTTGTGTATGTGAGCATTTAATGCATTTTTGGGAGGAGGGCTAGTTAATTTTATTATTATTTTAACATTTGCTTTTTGAAATGTAAACTATATACTTTTATTTATTTATTTTAAGGAAAGGGAAGCGAGCTTTATTAGCAGCTTCAAAGAAATTTACTGTGCTCATTAAAAATTTTGTTGATTTTCCCAAGTTTAAAATTAAAAGGTAAGCATATTTTTACCTAGAAATAGTTCTTTTAGTTCTTTTGTATTATCATAATTAGAATAAACTATCATGTTATTGCAGTGTTTGCATGCGTGCATGTTACTGCATGTTATCACAGCTTAAGAATAAGCAGACTATGTAAACATAACAGATATATGCTAAAAGAAAAATACTGAACGGATTTTTCATTTTTACATCAAAATGTTCTGCTTTTGCAAATATGGCCATTTTAAATCTTTTACAATGCAATACTTTTTAGTTTTAAATATGTAAATCTGTCATTTTAAATGCATAAATTAATAATCATGTCCAATATATACTTTCTTAATTGTTAATGTAAATCTCTTAATTTATTCTCTTGACATTATTGTAGCTAATCATTAAAGTAAAAATTATTTTATGATATAGTATCACATAAGTTATTTTTCTTGAATGTTATGGATTTCTGTGACATAAAAGAATGCAGATCAAAAGGGAATGGGGATACTGATAGAGAAATTAACAGGTTTTTAATTATATTACATTACTTTTTTGTTATCATGAAATGTTAGAAATTTATGCATTTTCTGGTGTACTGTGAAAGTACAAACCGTATATCAGTTTGAAATACAACAGCAGCTGTAAGTCATTATAAAATGAATGCTAACTGATGTTTGAGGATAAGATTAAATGTTTGCCCTTTAAAACCGAATTAGCATTAATTTGTTTGTTAAATAGTATGGAGGATATTTTGAAAATGATAAATTCTGAAGCACTTGTACATTAACTAATAAAAGAATCTACAGAAAGACTAATTATTCTAATGGAATGATTGATTACATACTGTTGGAATGATTATAGATATGATCCACATTTATAAGGAGATTATTATGAAAAAAATTTGATAAATTTAGGACAAAAAGTAAATTTAACATTATTTTCTGCAAAAAATTAATTTTATTTCTCAGTGTAGTATCAGTGCCTCAGTGTCCATGGAGTTTCCAATTTTTTATCTTGACAGAAAAGTAACTTTTACAAAGGTGCAAATTGTGTATTGATGTCATCAGTGGCATTCTTATTCAATTAAAATTTCATTCTACTTAATCAAAGTTTCAAGTTTTAGAGCCAAAAGGAATTGTTCAAGGACCAATCTAGAAACTAAACTCAGTGAAGAATCATTTCAACAGACAGTTCTTGCAATTTTATTATTGCAGTAGTTGATTTGTGGTTTGTTTCATAATCTTGGTGAATGAGAACTTTTCTACGTTGAAATCTTGGATATTTTTTTTTTAGCTGTACTATAAAATGTTCCATTAATAAATTGAACTTATTGTTTTTGCCTTCTCCAAGTAGTCAAGTATAACTGCAAGAGAGTTTAAAAAAAAAAAAAAAAGAAGTGTTACTTTTTTTAGCAGTTTCTATCTTCTGCATAGTTTCAACATTTGCTGCCCACTATTTTGGCAGTTGCTTTGATTCAGTTGTATTCATTTTTCATCCATAGTCATGAAACTGTGTAAAATGTTCTGCATATTACAGTTCAACATAAAATCTGATATGAAATCTCCTTTTATGTGCATTTTTGGTGACAGTCAAAAATCATAGCGCCTACTGTGTTTACAACTTTGTCATCTGTAATTTTTTGTGAAAGACCTTGAGCGCTTATTCATTCAAGATGCTTACACTCTCAGCAATCTCACATACCTTCATTCTGTAATTTTCCATAATAATACCATGGCTTTTTCAATGGTATCTGTTATGCTGGCTTTAATAGAGTGCCCAGAGTGAGTTTCATGTGTATTGAAAGTTCGACCACATTTAAACTCATTTATCCAGAAATAAAGTCTTCAGTGTTAGCACAAAGTCCTCATGAACTCTTCTTTGATCTAATGTGGGTAAATAGTGGCCACTAATTTCTTTAAATACAAATGTTTTAATACTCCACAGAACTATCCTTGTTTTTGCTTTAACATTATTTTTTCAAAAGCTGCAGAACTTGAATAATATACTGCTAGTGGCTGAAATTAACCCTGAGCTAAATTAAAGAGTGACTGTATCAGCTATTCTGGATGCCATCAAATGAATTGCAATATTATATATGTACAAATTTACCAAACTTAACAAAAGACCATCATAAGGCACTGTTATGTGATGTAAAAATTACATTGATTACATTACATAAATTAGTCAAATTAGTTTAGATATTATCCTGTACTACCATCTTTTGTAGTCATCAATTTAAGCTAAATAGATTGGAAAGTAACAGATGTGAGAAAAGCTAAGTTAAGTACAAGCTAGTCAGATCTTGAAATTAGGCCTTTCAAACCTTAAAATTAGGCAAAATTTTTTTGTTTAACTTGCTTTGCTTTCCACATAAAAAATATTCTGTGTTTAAGAGAAAATATGACAAGGGTCTTACGACAAGGGAAAATTTAGTTCTTGAAGAGATCTGCTAAACATTTAACTTTTTAGAATATATCAATGTTGAAATACATTAAGTAATAGTTAGGTAATTTTATTTCACTATAGATTAGGATGGAGGCTCATTAAATAAATATTACTAGTGTTTCTTTGTGCACATTTCATGTTTGTTCTGATTTGGCTCATGAATGTTAAAATTTACCATTTATTAAGCAAAAGGAAATAATATATATTTTGAATTCTCTACTTAAAATTAATTTGCAATTGTAGGATAATTTATCATATTACTGAAAATGCAGGTTAGGCATTACGAAGTAGATGACTTGAAATTTAAACATCAGTTTAAATTAAAAAATTTGCATTAAAATTACTAAACAAGAATCGGTAGTAATATATTTTAGAAAAATAATGGAAAGCTGAAAATTTATTGAAAGAATAGTTTGAACAAAAATTTTATGCGTATAATTACAAAATGAATATGACTTCAAATTACTGGTACTGTGTGTGTTTAGTGGTGAAAGTGCATATGAAAATATTTGGAAATGTCTTGAAATACTGTCAAGCTGTTAGTAAAGGATATAATAAATTATCCAATTTATATTTTAAATGGAATGTAAACTTTACAAAATATGTGTGCCCGTTCTGTCCATTAAATTGACATTAATCCAAGCTAACATAATTATTCTTTTTGTTATATAAGAATAAACAACTTTCATTTGAAATTGGTCCAACAATTTAAGTTTATAATTTTGTTTGAAATATCTGAAAACCTTCAAATTCGTGGCTATCATCATGAAGCTTAGCTAGTGTCTGCTATACCCTGTTGGTGATGTATCGGGAGATTGACGGCTAAAGACATGTTTTTCCTCTGTTTCTATTACACGTTGATGAAGTAAAACATGAATTATATTAGTTATTTATTATACTTGTGACTATTTCCTGCACATGCTTATTGCTTATCACAGTCCCAAATAAATTAATTCCCACATACAATGAAGGCTCATCCTGGGCCAACACTAGACATTTTGTGGCCTGGTGCAGTTTTTGTGGGTCCAAAAGGCTGCTGCCAAGTGTCTTCCTAAATTCAAAAGATTTTGCTATCCCTGAATTTTGTTATTCTGTGCTTCACTAAATTTTACCTTTCCTAAATTCATATGCTCAGTCCAGCCACACCAGCTCTAGCACCAGTCCTGAACTTAAGTGAATAATAATTCAATTATTCTCAATTCAAGTAGCACTAAATGTAATCTTTTGACCTATGAATATCATTTACAAAAATCCTCTCTCTCTTTTTTTTGGGGGGGGGGTGGAGCACATTGAAAGAAATTTCTCCTTGAACACTTTGAACTTTCTCCTTGAACTCCTTGAACTTTCTCCTTGAACACAGTGAACACTTTTAAGTAGAGTTATCTGAAGTTCGTAATCACTACCAAACATAATGTCAACATAAACAGTTATCATGCAATTTGGTATTAAGTCACTAATATTAAAAATTAAAAAAAAAATTAATACCACTGTGTGAGTCATTTCTCAAGCTGCATTGTGTTGGTAGCCACTCAGGGATGAAAGCAAAAAATAATAAATAATGATTTGCCAGTTTGGGTTCGGTGGTGAGTGAAAACTAAGGATCATGGTTTATTATTATGAAAAAATATCAAATGTGCAAGTGCATTTCACACACACACACACAAAAAGGTGTGTGATTTGGAGGTGTGAATAGATTATTCCAGATATTAGACATTCAGATTTTGAACCTTGTACAACAGAAATGTTTAATGATAGAAAAATTTACTAGAATATAAGATTTTTTTCTTCTTTTTTATGTGTTGCAAATGCAACAAATAATAATTCTGAAGATTTTTTTATGCTCAAGGATATTCTGTGACATAAATTGCATAATATACACTCTGTCACAAAAAATATATATATGCACCTAGAAAAAATTGAGCCATAATCATGAAATTTAGAAGTTATGTTGCCTGATAAGAGATATGCAAATGATTTAAATTTCAACACCAGTGAGACAGGAGTAAGCATGCTATGTGCATATGAGATGTGCAGCTGGGAGATTTTAAAAGCTTGATTGCTCGTGCCGTAGGGCTGTTCAAACGAATCTGTCAACTTGGATGGACGGTAATGTGAAACTGTCTCTCAAAGGGTCAAAATAGGGGATATTGTGAGTTTGGTATGAAATACTCACATAATCAACAACTTTTTTAACAAAAGGGAAATAGATGAGGTTAAAAAGGAAAATTATGATAATTACAAAGTTGCAAAAATGCAAAGTGACCTGCAGCATTCCTTCTGCAGGAGAAGATTAAAAACAACTGACACACGTTGAAGGTTTTATTACAGTGAATACGATGTCTCAACAAGATGACTTAGCCGAGTCAGTAGCCTGGAGGGCCATCAGCTGTTTGGAAGTGGGTCAAGCATAATCCATTGTAGTGGAAGTATTTGGAGTTTCTCAGAGTGTTATTTCCAGAATCGTTTTTTGGAAACTGGAAATGTGCACTTAAGGTCGTATGCCTGTAAAAACACAAAATGAGGATTCGCCGCTAACGGCTAGAAGAATCAGCACTGTGAATGCCACTTTCTTGCAACAGCATCTTCAGAGGGCTACTGATACTAGAGTTCCGACTCGAACTGACTTTACTATATGGGCTTGTATGCTCATGAGACCTGTAGTTTGTGTTTCATTGATATAGGGTCACCATGTTGGATGCAGAAGGTGAGCATAGGAGCTTAACAAATGTGGATGAGCTGAGTGGAGCAATGTGCTCTTCACAGATGAGTCCACTTTAGTATACAACTTGACAATAAGCAGATTCTCATGTGGAGAACTCATACATGGACCTGCATTTGTGCATGAAAGGTGCCCAAATTGACGGAAGCAAAGTGATGGTCTGGGCTGGTATTTCTATCAATTAATATACTGATTTGCACATTATCAGGAATGGAGCACTAGGCTAATGGCTCAGCGATATAGGAATGAGATCCTCAGATCTATTATGGTCCTTTACATTGCAGAAATTGGGGATGAATTCATTCTCATGGATGATAATGCCAGGCCACAGTGCTCAGCTAGTGGACAGTTTCCTTTTTGATGAAAGTATCTGTCAAATGGATTGGTCAGCATGTTTCCTGGATACGAATTGAACAGAACATGTTTGGGACATTCTAGGGAGAATGATTGCTATTTGCTTATCACCCCTAGAAACAATTCAGCAGTTTGAAAGCTGTGTTCCACAGGAATGGGAGAGATACCCCAATCCCTCATTGATAACCTGATTGATTCCATGCCTTGTAGGTGCACAAAATTTCTTTCAGTCAGAGAAAACCATACCCTTTATTGAAACTCATTTGTATCCAAAAAATTACACTTTTGTTTGTTTGTATAATATGCACAAATTGTGTTTTTTTTTTATTCAACAAATACTATCAATAAAATTTAATCATTCTTTGTTCAATGCTTCTTTTTCTTTTCTCATATCTTTTAACACCTATACATCATATATCATTCACCAAAACATTTCCTCGTCTGCAGTTTATATCCAAAATCATAATATCCCCTAGCTGTTTTGAGCAGTGTATTTTAGAAAAAATTATTACTGTTTTTAGATTAGAGAGGGAAAGAACTCAAATTAGAAAAAAAAGAGACCTGAACTCCAATGTCTGAATCCCTTGTTTTATAAAAACACTAAAAATGCATTGCAGATATATAAATTAGCTACATTGTGTTTAACTGTAGCATTACATGATTAGCATTTGGTATTATCTGCAGCTTTTTATAACTATTGTTGGTCTTCGATCTATCTATAGTGAATTTATCTATAGTGAAGGGGACAGTTGGGTAATTATGTAGTATGCAATCTTCCACTTTTAGTTAGTTATTTATTTTTTAGGTGTTGGCACTAAAATTGCTTATTGTTTTAAATAATTTCCTTTTCTGCCATTTTTTCTCACTATTCAGATTTAAAATTAGTATTTTACTGACTGTATTCTAAGAAATAAATGACTTACTAAAAGCAGTACATTGCATATTACATTATTTCCGACAATTGTATACTCCTTTGTACCTTTTATTGCTTTATATTTTAGTAAATTTTGCATTTGATAGTAACCAAAAAAAATTCAATGTTAAATTTAATATAATATTAAAATATTTCTTCATCTCTGGAAAAAAAAGTCTTGAGCAATATTGCTTCTTTATCATAGCTGTTAAATTTTGATCATTCAAATTTAATAAGTCGAACTGAATGTCAAATCATAAAGTTAGAAATTAATATTAACTTTTCTTTAAAATAATGCCGTATTTAAAGTATTTAAAAAAGTAAATTCTTTTTTGTTCAATTTTGGCTTATCAAAATTTAACTGTACAGTATTTTTTATCGTACGTCTGATGTGCAAATTATTAATATTTTTTTATCCTTTACAGGAGAAATATTCCTGATTTTAAAGATGTGGATACCTTGAAACGCTGCATTTATGATCCAATAAAAAACCCACTTTGTCCAATTTTTGTGCTGGAGGATATTGTTCCAGGAGATTATGATGACATGGCTGTTAAAGTAAGTATTTTAAACTTTTATTTAAGTCATGAAGTTGCTAATTACTTTTATTATCTAGGTTTTTTTTAGCTTTTATGTTCTTTAATTTTTATTCAGAAATAGTATAATACTCATTTTTGGTTAGTTATTGTTACATATGAATTAAGGACTTTGTTTTTGGATGGTGTTAAAACTTGTTTTTCAAGAAAATTAATGCATACATCAGTGTATGAGTTTGTTTTCGTATAAACCTAAATACAAGGAATGAACATTTTCTTTTCTTTTCACCCCCCTCTTAAAATTTATAGAAATCAAAAATAAAAAAGAAAAATTATATTGTATTATCTTATCTAACAAATCTAAATTTATCTTATGATGAAATTTTGCCAGAGATGAAACTGACATATTTTTCATCTGATTTGTGATGTACTCTATAGGATTTTCTTTCTCTTTTAGAAATTTCCAGCTATGGATTATTATGGACTTAAAAGATTAAGTTATCAGTTAATATCAAAATGCATTGTTCACATCAGGGCCATAAAGTGGTGCAATTTTTCCAAATTCGTTATTGATTGCTGATTAGGTGAAAACAAGTCTTTATGTTATACAATGTGAGCATAATTTGCAAAATGATGCAAATAACCATTATAACAGATTCAAAAACTAGTATAGCTTTTTTGAAACTGTATGCTTTAACTAGCAAAATTTAACCTTAATTTGGAGTTAATTCCAAAAGAAAGGCTCAGCGCAGAAGAACTTTCATTTGAACACACTACTAGGTTAAAACTGTTTTGTGCATTTTGAAAGATTTGTAAAGTTCATTATATGTATATCTTGCAAATGTTGTTTAGATTTATTATAGGCTAATTCCTTGTGGTTAGACATTTTCCATTATGATCAGAAGAGAAAGAAGTAACTTTTTTATTATGTAAAATTGTCAATGTCTATTTAAATTTAAGTACACTGCAAAAAAAAAAAAAAAAAAAAAAAAAAAAAAAAAAGAGGGGGGGGGCGTTGTATATCTTTCGTTCTACTGGTCTGATTGACGAAATTCAAATCACGTTTTTTATGTCTCGAAAGCTTGACTTGGGCTATATATTAGATTTATATGTAGCATTATACTAACATAGGTATTTTAACACAAAATCTGACTTTTCTGAAATGACATGGCAATTTTTTTCCATATTTTGAATGTATGATTCAAATTATTCTTAAATATTAAATTTTATGAAATTTGGTGCAAAATGTATGGAGAAATTAAAAAATTTATCTTAGTGTATATTTTTCAGTTGCACGAAGAATAATTTACTTGGCGAACTTCTTAATTTATGGCAACCTAATTTTCCTTTCCTTTTTTGCATTGCAGACGAGCAGAAAAAATGTCATCGTTCATACTTTAAAATAATTTTAACGTAGTGCGTAAATCACATTTGACATTATTATTGCTAAAAATAAAGATGCCAAATTTCAAAATATGCCAATATATAATTTCATGTATATCTTGGAAAATTTTGAATAAAAAACTCTTAATTTTTTGCAGGTGTGCCTAGAAATGCATCTACTTTAAGAGGATGTTCAAAATTTTATAGGTACAAAAAGTTATACAAAATATTTTCAAAAAATTTATACAAAAAGTTTTTCAAAAAATTTATAAAAAATGTTTAAAAATACACATTTTAAAAATAAATCATAAAAAATGTGCGAATTATATTTGGATTAAGCCTAAATTTCGAATTCTGGAAGAAGGAATCGAGTAAGTTTAAGAAAAAGAGAAATATTAATAGATATATATCAAATTCAACTGACACTGAGGAGCTAAAATTTGGAGAGCTGACTTTTTAAAAACTACCCGTACAATTTTTACAAAACTTAGCAGTTTGGCATAATTTGAGTCATAGAATCGCAATATAGAAAAAAAAATTGGCATGTCATTTCAGAAAAAGTATGATTTTGTGTCAAAATACCTATGTTAGTGCAATGCTATATATAAATCTAATATATATCGTAAGTTGCTCTTTCGAGACATGAAAAATGCAAGTTGAATTTCGTCAATCGGCCCAGTAGAATGGAAGATATAGAACTGTCTCCCCTTTTTTTTGTGCAGTGTACATTCATATGGAAGTTGTTTTTAAATTATAATTCTTCTTTTTCCATTCCTTAATGTGAGAAAATAAATGAGAAATTTACCATATTATATGCCAAAATTATCTGAGCTCTTAGATGCGAGTAGGATTAATTGATAATAAAAAGATTTTTGCTATTTTTATTTATATATTTATTTGAACTGGTGTACAGAATATAAAATACTTTATATGGTGTATGCACTATATGTATTCTAGAAGATATAAAATAGTACAAATAACAGTTCTGTTTAATCTTAGGGGGCAGCAATTGCCGTAATTATCAAATGGGACTGTAATTTTGATTTTGACGCTTCCAAATGTTTTCCAACATATATATTTAGAAGGTTAGATGAGAAATTTGATATTGCTCCAGGTTTAAATTTTAGGTAAGTAAATTATTTTACTCAGTATTTTCGTATGTACCATTTATTTATGCACATATTCGTCAAAATTTGGAAAAGTTTGATGTGAGTATGAAAACTACTAGAAAATATTTGAAAGAATTACATACCTAGGATTTTAAGTGTAATGTAGTGCATGGCAATTATGATCTGAAAGTAATGTATTGCATGCCAATTTTGAGAGATGTGATTGTGAGCATAAACGCATGGGTTCCATTTACACAATTTTATTTACAAAACTGAATGGAAAATATTAATCTGCATGAGGTGATAATGCTGGTGAAGAATAAATGACCCAAGCTCCTATGTTATTCTTTATTCACATGATTTTCTATCCAATGTCCTGTTTGATGAGTCTTAAGTGTTTTTTGCTAGTCAGAGTTCCATTAGTAGTTTTCAAAAAGTATGTGTAAGAAAACGTTGTAGCATATGTTTTGTTTTGTATTGCTTTAAAATTAACTGCCACTTAAAATTTTTTATTGTTTTTTTTTAAATTATTGATTTGTTTATATTTTAGTTTATATGTATAGAATCAAAAATCATACGAACTAATCATAATGGGTTAACTTAAAAAGTACTGTAAACTTTGAAAATGACTTTTCTCATTGCCTATTCAGTTACTGAGATCATATCTCAAGCTGCAAAGAAATAAATTTAAGTTCACTATGTTTTATAACTTAGTATTTAAAATTGGGCCATTGCAAAAAAGAATTCTGCATTAGTAGGATAACATGCCTAACAAATATTAATTTAGAAGTCAAATAGCAAAAATCAGCATTATATTTGCAAATTTTTGATGTTTCACTTTAAAATTAATAGAATTCTACATTAGTTAGAGCATTTAAAAACTGCATTAGACAGTTTAATTGAAACTATAAAATAGCGGTCTTTACAGCATGAACAGTGCGTGGGCTGTAGTATTACAGCATTATGATTCTCTTAGTACAGTTAGGTACTTCTATAGCAAAAAGCAGATTGATTTCCTGACTTCTTTCATCATTGTTTAAATTTTTTTAGTCAGAAATAATTACAAAATGAAAATACGCTTTATTACCTCAGCCAAAGAAAGGAGTATCATCAGTATCTGGTGGCAAACTCATGATCATTACATTTTTTTTTTGATAAAAAAAAGTATTTGTTGCTATACTAGATGGAATTACATAGCACCATCAGCACAATGAATATCCTGACCTCTCTTGAACCATCTGGCGTTTAGTGGAAATTTGATATTGCAATATTTGTAAACTTGATATTGCATGACAACAATAGTTGCTATGATCTTAGATCTTTTTCTTTCTTTTGCTTCTCTTTTTTCTCCATGTGCATGCATGTATGATTATCATGTGTTTGAATAAATAATGTCCAAAGTAAAGCATTTTTTTGTGCGTATGTATCCATGTCAGTGACACATTTCCATAAAAAAAATATTAGCTATCAAACCATTTGTATTAATTCTATTTTGTGCCTCTCATACAGTGGCTGATATTACTAATTATGCATCATGTCTCTCATTCTACTTGAAAAGTGTCATTTTTCCTTTTTAATATATTTACAAATATATATGTCAAAAAATTAATTGTGAATTTTAGTTGCATTTTACTGTCATGTCGGATTTTTGTATCACATGTATGTTTGGTATATAATTATTCTTTTGAATTAGGTTTGCTCATTATTATGGAGATTCTGAAAGAACGCTTTATAAAGCATATGGTATTAAATTCCTTGTTATGGCTCAAGGGCGAGGAGGAAAATTCAGCATTGTTCCATTGCTCCTAAATATTGGATCTGGTCTTGGACTTTTAGCTGTGGTATATATTTAAAAATACATACTTATTTTATATAAATCTTACTTGTGATATATATATATAATGATATTAAAATAGTCTTTATTCTTTACTTATAAATTACTTTTTATTTTATTTGAACTCTATATTAAATACTTGTTTGACCATGATTCTGAATTTTCTAATAAATTGTTACTTTATGCATGGTGTATTTTATTTTTGGAGTAATTATTTTATGTTAATTTTCCATTTGGTGAATTTAACTTTAATTTTAATAAATATAGGTCTGCCAATGAATCTGGCAACTTTTAAATGTTAATGAAATCACAAAATATTACATGCTCTGCCATACTTACTTTTATTACAAAGTATGTTTATTCTCATTGCATTTGCTGAACATAATATGAAACATTATTCTGATAATAATTGTTAATATTTAAAAATCACATCCCCAATATGCCCACAAGTTTGTACCATGTACTTTGCCATCTAACTGTGAAAACTTTTCACAACCTGATGTAATATGTCGACTGGAATTCCTGAAATTTGTTCCTATACCCACAGTATCAGTTTTTTAGTTGTGAGAGGTGTTTATGGTCATTAAATAATACTTTTCAGATGACCCCACAAGAAAAAATTGCTTACATTCAAATCTGGAGTTTATGCTGGCCTTTCTGTATCAACATTTCAGGAAATGAATCATCTAGAAAAAATAACCATTGTGGTTCTTGTAGTGTGATTTAATCGTATAGAAACTTTTTTTTTTTTATTTATTGGAACACAGTGGAAGTAAAGAATAGTGAAGTCTTAGAACATACGCACATAATGATCATTCTTCAAAGTGGTAAAAATTAATTATAGAAAGAGCTGCAATAGTACTCAACACCATTACTATGGAACTCTGAAGTGGTTTCTGTGCAAGTTCTTGTGAGTTACAATCAGATCAGTAACCATAATTTTGTTTACTTACTGGTTTTAAGCTATAACGGTACACAGCAGTGCCATTACTGTGGAACTCTGAAGTGGTTCCTATGCAAAAATTTGTGGTTTCAATCAGACTGGTATTGATAATTTTGTTTGTTTACTGAGCCGGATAAATGAAGTGTGCTTTATTGCTTATGATTAAAATGTTCAAAACTTCTCTGTTCTTGTTCATCAAATTTAACATTTGTTGATAAAAGCGTAGATCGTATTTAGATCATCCCTATGAAGTTCTTAACATTACTCAGATTTGAAATGGATGGAAATAAATATCCAAGTCTAAAATAGACCTAATACTGGTTTTGGGTATTACATAATGTCAGCCATCATGGAGTTTTTTCCCATTGACAACTGTACAGCATCAGTGTTCTGTTGAGTTTCAAAATCATTACACACATATAGAAAATCACAAAACAATTTTCCTTTTAATGGTTGATACAATCTCTTTGAAGGTCTGCACCCATGTTTGGAATGCATGGGTAAACAGTACTGTACTGTTCAGGTTAATATCATATTTCTTGCAATTTCACATTGAACAGCAGCACAACTATCATTGTTCACTAAAAGACTTTCACAGCAAATGAATGTTGTTCACTAGTCTGGGAATCCATCTCACATGAGTTCAAGTTTGCAACACCTGCCTGTAACATTCTGCTTTGACACTCATGCTAAAAGTAGATCACATCATTATCAAATTGCTCTATTCACTGGTGAACTCGGTATTGAATATTTGTAGCAGCTGTGACATTTTTTAATTTGTAAAAGAATTATATTTATACATTTATGATTTCTAGATTTAATTTTAACACTCTCAATTTCTTTAATTAGTTGTTTTTTGGCTCTTTCTGTATTATAATTCACTGAAACCCTATTATAATACAGTAAGCAGTTAGTGAAATAGAGCATAATTCAAATATAGAGAAAAAAATAATGCTGAACCTTTAAAAAAAAAAAGTGCCTTCTTCCCTCCGTTCTTTTGTGGTAAGTGTGTATTTTAAAATGAAAACAAGTGATCTTAAGGTGTGTAAAAATAATAAACCATGGAATCTTTGTCCATGTAATAAATGCCTATCAAGTGGTAATATAAGATAGCTGTTTATATATGTTACAAAGCAAAAATTTGATAGTGAGTTTTCAGTGGATGAGCATGAATTAGGTTCCTCATAGCATGTTTTTTCAATGCTGTCTCTCTGTCTGTTTGTTTCCATATGTGTGACAATATATTTTGTCCGTGAAAACCCTTACATGAAACTTTGCAGTATTTGTATTTTATGTATCCAAGCTCTCTGCATTCTCATAAAGAGTTGATTAGATTTTGGATAAAATTGGATAATCAGAAGTGTTACTTTGTGAAGCCTGGAGCGGTCTTGAATGGACAGTCAGAAGTGGTACTTTACTTGGAAGCCCGTAACAATTTTTAATGACAATTCTTATTAGAATACAATCCAAAACTTTTGGATTTATGTCAATGGTAACAATACATTTATGGCTGATTTCAGCCAAAATTTAACGTATTCACACAGATACTTTATTTGAAGCTCCTAACAGTCTTTCATAAAAAAAAAATATGTTACGAAATAATCCTAGACTTTTCAAATTTTGTATCTAAAACAGATATGTGTCTGAGAACAATATATTACATTTATAAGCATTAAACATGTTCTTGAACTATGCTAAATGCAGTGAGAAGCTCATTTTGAAGATGAGCAAATTAAATGTATTAGCCTCCATCTTCAGTTTTGTGTTCATTTCACTTTTTGTTTCAAATAACTTTTTAAATAAAAAGATCATGTCACCAAATGTTATCTTGATGTGTTATTTTTAAAGAAATAATATAATACAGGGGTTCTCAACCTTTCGACTAATGCATACCATCTAAATGAAAACTGAAACACTTAAGTACCACTGCTATATTTTACAACGATTATTTTTGAATTTCTCAATAGAAATATTAAAAATAAATATATTTTGCCATTTGCACAACCTATTGGCTATTTGTATTAAATATGCATACATAAAAAATATATTAGATTAAAAATGAGTTACCATTTTTATTATCAAAATTCAAGTTTTAATACTTTAATTCTAAAATTTAATGTGAAATTTGGACCTGTTTAAAGGAGACAAATTTCTTTGCACCTAGTCTTATTTCACTTAGTTTTAATTGAAAATTATTACCCACTTTTAATTCAGTTTAATTTTGTTCTATATTTAATTTTTAAATATAACATGGAAGGAAATCCTTGTTCACACAAATAGGTTGTACAAAAAGGCAATAAAAATATAATAGCTTTATCTTAAATGCCTTTAAAGTTATTTTTTGGTTCAGCCAAAAGTTAATAAGTGTATTATTTTTGAAATCTTCAGTTAGAGTTTAATCACAGGAAATTTCTATCAATTTTTGTTTTTCTTCACGAGATTTTTTGAATTTAATAGTTAAAAATATTTTTTCTTTGCTTACCACCTATTTTTTTCTTGCATACCACTAGTAATACACGTACCACCCATTGAGAATCCCTGATATAATAAAATAATAAAAAATTTATGGCAACAATTAATGATGTGTTGAAATTTCTATAGATATACTGATTTCTGTTGAAAATCCCTGATATAATAAAAATAATAAAAAGTTTATGGCAACAATTAATGCTGTGTTGAAATTTCTATAGATATGCTGATTTTAAAGATTTTGTTATTGAATCTTACGTTGCATAAGTGTGAAGAAAGTGATGTTTAATAAATATAATAAATAAAGCAAAAAGTCGGTCATAGTATTAAGGAAACTGAACATTCATATCATAAACTGAGGAAAAACTGGAAAAGAAATGTATGGCAACACTTAACATTCTATCAGGAATTCTAAAGAAATGCTGCTTTTAAAAATTTTATATTGTTAATTCATTGGTTTGTGAAACCAAAATACTATATTGCCAGAGGATGTGTTTTGATTGAGTACATATAATTATCATTGTCCACTTTATGGGAGAATAGAATAATAAAAATGAGTGGTGTTTATAATTAACACCGAGCCATAACATATATAAAAAAATTGGAAGGAAAAAAAGTGCTTTGCTTTATATTTTTTCAAATTAAATTTAAAAAAAATGCTACAACCGTAATTTTATACTAGCTTTTGAATAAAACTCTATCAATTTTGCGAGCCATGAAACGCAAGTCCATCTTCTTCAGAAGTGGCTTTTTTGGGGGGGGGGAGGCTCCTGAAGTAGAAGGATCTGTGTTTTGTAAATCTTGAAATTGATAGTTTTATTCAAAGTCTATGCCAAGTTAAGAGTCCCAGTTTAAAGTTTTACAGTGATATGTTTCTCTTTCAGTTTGATTTTACTAGATGTACTGTAAATAAGAAATAAAACTAATTCTTATTTTTGTGTGTTTTTCTTTTCAGGCTACAATATTATGTGATATTGTTGTACTTTATGTGTTGAAGAAAAAAGAAGTTTATAAAGCAATAAAGTTTGAGAGTGTGGTCGAAAATAATGTCAATGTAAGTTTTTAAATGTAACTTTATTGAAAGTATATGTCCATTTCCAGACTTGGATGACTGTGATTACTTTAGGTAGCAATTAGCAACAAAGGAAGAACTGAAATATGTGTGAATGACGAAGGAAAAAATAATGAAAAGCTGTAGTATGATGAGGTATTAAGATTAAGGAATAAAAGTTGCAGTAATTATATTAACATATATGTCATGAGTCTATATGTCATGAGTAACATTTTACATGATATGCCATGTTCATGTAATTTTAGCATATGTTTCACTGGTGAACATATCATTCTTTTTGCAATTTTTTTTCTTTTCTTTTTTTTTAGGAGGAAGGTTATATATTGTGCAGGGGTAAATCATTAATTTCATTACATGTACAGAAAGGGGAGGGAAATAAAAAGAAGCATATAGGAAATGGAAATCATTAGTTAATTAACCCTTTCCGAAAGGTTCAAATGTGCATGCACTGTTGAGGGTGGCTGTTTCTTTTGCAAGTTTCTGCCCAAGGGTGGAGAGTTTGTCACTGCTAAGATTAAATCAATGAAATTACAGAAAGATGAATATATTGTTTAATAATATTCTGTACAGTGCATGTGTAGTAAATGCCTTATATATACTGAAGAGGCATTACATTATGACCATGTTCTTAATAACATGTGGGACCACCTTTAGCCTCTAAACTGCCAGCATCTAGCATGGCATTGACTCCATAAGGTGCTGATACATAATCCAGAGTTGCCAACTCTCCAGATTTAGGCGGGAGACTCCCGATTTCTGATCGTTCTCCCGCCAACCCGATTTACAATATATTTCTCCCGACTTTCTGTTATTCTTAAATTTGTTCATGATTTTTATGTAGCTGACTTAATACTTCATTATTTGCAGCCCAAAAGGTGATTTGGGATGTCTGAAAGCACCTGGTTTTTCTCTAAACTATATAGAAAATCAAATTAGTTTCATCAGTGAGAATTTATGGCTTATTTCTGCTTTGTGAGTGAGAACATGTGTCTGAAAATTACGCCATGTTCCATTTCTCCAATGAGCATCGAGTGCTACTGCATGTCATCTGGCACATATTAGCCAATGAGCACAAACCAAAATCGAGATTGTTATTTCGTTCATCTTGTCAGTAACCTGTGTGAACGAACGTGCTTCCAAGAAATAGCTTAAGAAATTAAGATATTTGTCGCTAACCTGTGTAAACGTACTTGCTTTCGAGAAATAGTTTAAAAAATTACGATATTTCATGTTAGTTATATCTGTGAAAAAGGTAAAATACTCAGGTACTTTTCAAAAATCGTGCACAGATGATTCTTCCAATGTTTCCTCAAAGAAATGTAATGCATTTGCAATGTGTAATGTTTGTCATTGCGATTTTCTAATTTCGCACGGTGGAAGGGCCGATGTTCTCAAACATGTTCGTACACAAAAACACTAGGAAAACATGAGTTTTATTGGAAAAAATGAAAAGTTACTTTTTCTGTGGAAACAAAGGATAAAAAAGTTATTAATGCAGAATGTACTGGTTGCATTTAAGAATTAGTAACTGAACTTTCAGACATTAATTTGAAATTAATTCATCATTAAAAAATATATTTTTATCATTTAAAAATCTTTTTGTCATTGAAAATAAGTCTCCTGATTTCTAAAAAAATTCTCCCGATTTTTAAGTGTCATAGGTTGGCAAGTTTGCATAATCTGAGGTGTCTGGTACCAAGCTCTCACCAACTGCTCCTGCAATTCATGCACATTGCGAGGGGCTAGCATGGCAGCACGAATTTGGTTTTCCAGGGACAACAAATGCTCTATTTTATTAATGGCAGGTGAATCTGGAGATCAAGACATTACTTGAAAGTCACTGGAATGTTTCTTGAACTACTTCCTGATGATCCGACCCTTATGACATGGTTCATTATCCTGATGGTAAACACCATTCCCAGCCAGAAATACTGTTGTCATGAATGCATGAACATGGTCTGCAACAATATTCATGTAGTGCACAGACATTAGGGATTGTTCTATGGGGATTATGGATCCTAATGTGCTCCATGGAAACATTGCCTACACCATTATACCCCCACTACCATTTTTTCTCCATCCAACTGTGATGTATCAGAGAGCCAAGGTTTTGTTTAGAAATTGGCATATTAGCACACGCCTGTTGATGTGATGGACCAGAAAGCATGATTCATCAGATCATGCAACTTTCTTCCGTTCTTCTAATGTCCAATTCCGATGTTTCATGGCCCATAGGAGACACAGCTGCCAATGATGTGATGTCAGTGCAGGGACATGCTTCAGCCTGTGCAGCGATATACACATTACACAGTGTGTTGAGAAACATTGTCTCGGTCGCTACTGTTGTAGCTGGTGGTGATTTCTCCTGTCGTAGCTCTTAAGTCATGGTGAACAATGTATAGCAATCTCCGCTCTCCTCTGGAATTAATGCGCCGTTGACGACACACTGCTGGCCAGCAACTTGTTATTTCACCATCTATACACCACTTTCAATATGTGTTCACAACAGCTGCGCATGAACAGCCCACTAAACATGCCGTTTCTGATATGGATGTTCCCAGTCGTCAAGCCATAATAATTTGACCTTTATCGAAGTCTGATAAAGCAGCTGTGTTTCCTATTATGTTGCTAATCGTGCTGTTTGGAAAGAGAATGCATAGCTGCTTGATATAACTCTTAACATCAGCCGTACACATGCAGTGGTTTTGTTCCTGGGCAACTCATTGTTATAGATGGAGGGTGGTCATAATGTAATGGCTCTTCGGTGTATATTTTTTATTTACATACTTCATATATTTAGGTTTTTTTTTGTTTGTTTAAATATTTTTATTTTGTATATCAATTCTTTTTCAGTATTTTCTTCCCTATTAGTGACTTGTCATTATATAGTTGACAAAAATATTTTACTTATAATTTTATATTATTCATTCATTTTTAATGTGATAAATTTCAAGGTAGAGATCTACACATAGTTCTATGTTACAATTCTTGCTTTCATAATAGCTCCTTTGACTTATTATAAGATTTTTGCAAGAGTGTGAACAAAAGAAGCATTGCATTTTCTTAGAACTTTCATTTTAATAAAGTACAGAGTGATCAAAATAAAACCGGCCTGGAGAAATATTTGGAATCCTGACACAGAATATACCCTTGTTCATGAACAGGAGAATTTCCATTTGCAGAGAATGCTTGAAATGTCCACTGATGATATCGATGTAACTATCTGTTGCTGTCATATGTCTGCATGTCTGCACATGCTCATCTCTCACATGCTTTGTACCTCGATTGCCTGATCTCTTTGCCCTGTGATTTTTACCTGTAGGGCCAATTGAAAAGCCAAGTGTACTCAAATAATTCTCAAACATTGGAGGAGCTACAGCAGAACATTGAAAACCTATTGCTGCTATTTCTCAGACAGAGCTGCTACAGATCTCGCAGTTTGATAAATCAAGCACAACGCTCCATGAATGTCAACGATGGCCATTTCCAGCATTTTCTGTAATGGGAAATCCTCCTGTTCATAAAAAAAGATCAGTTCTGCATAAATCTTATAAATATTTTCCGGGCCGGTTTATTTTGCCCTCACTGTACTTCCCATCTACCTTTGAAAGCAGTTGAGTTTAGGTTTTTTTTTCTGCAAAACCATTTCATTTTCATCAGTGAAAAATTTTCAGTCATTTCTTTTCTTTTCTTCTCCTCATTACAGTCCCAAAAGTATTGTTTCAAGTCTAAAGAGTTCATCTGCTAGTGATGGAGATGTGATAAAGCAATGAATACATAAGTGCTACCCTTGCCTGAGAGATCTTCAAGTAGAGATTTAACAGCTCTTTTCCCATATAATCCTGAAGTTTTTTAAACTCTGTTTCTTTTCTCACATAAATGATAAAGTTACAGATGTAATCTGATGTAGATTCCTGTAATTTGTTAAAAATGTTTTATAATTCAACATTGTAGCATTCAAAACAGGTATAAAATGTCAAAATTTCAGGTATAAAAGGCATAATTCTTGATTAGAAACTGAACTGCAAAGCCAAACGCCAAATGCTCTTGGAATAAATAAATAAATAAATAACATTCATTAATAAATACCGCCCATGCATATAAAGCAACACCCAAAGTACTGAGGGGAGGGGGAAATAACATTCTTCAATAAATACTATATGTGCATTTAAAGAGCCATCAGGAAGCCTTCAGGTTGAGAACATGCCTTGTATTTATATAGTCCAAGAGCCAGATGTCAAAATCCAAGTGCGTGCTAGTCATCTTTGTCTTATTTCAAGTGGAAGATACACGTAGAAGGTCAAATCTACATGTATCTCGAATCCTAAGGACATATGACATATAACATCATTAGTAAGTAGGACATATAACGCCTTCATAGTAAACTATTTTTTCTATTGTGTGTTAATGCCTTCAGTTGTTGGAGTAATGTGGAACAGCTGGTAATTTTTCTGTCATTATGCCATTTCTACAAAATAAATGAGTGTGTGTTTTGTTTTCTCTTAAACATTTTTAGATTAGAAAATAATATATCCTTCTGTGTTGAATTAATGCCATGTTTAAACTATTAAGAAAAATTGTCAAAATTATAAAGTTATCGAGGATTAAAAATTGCTTGCAAAAAGATTTATCTTAGTGTTTATTTGCAGTATAATGCATTCATATATCAATAATCAATCATTGTCTGTCCTCCCAAGTTTTACAAGCTAGAAAAGTGTATAATAATATTTATTTCTGATATTTGTATCGAAATAGAAAAGCCTTGCATAAAAGTTTTTTTGTGTGTTATAGTACATAGCAGATTTTGAGGTATTGAACATTGGTTATGTCTGAATGATATAATAAAAGGGGAAAAGAAAAAGTTAACCCTCATTTTTAAACTAGTTATATTGAAAGCAAAATTTCACTTTCGCAACCTCTTAATCACTTCTAGAGTAGAAAAAAATATATCTTCCTATTCTGAATTAAAGCAAGTGCATAAATTATTGATACATATTTATTGAAAAAATTTCAAAATTATAAAGCTATCAAAGATTAGTAATTTCATGCATAAAGGTTTATTTTCAGTATAATGCACTCTCATATCAATAATCAGTCTTTTTCTGTCCTCTCAAATTTTCCAAGCTAGAAATGTGTGTAGCAATATTTATTTCTGATATTTGTATTGAAATAGAAAAGCCTTGTATAAAAGATTTTTTTGTCTGTTGTAAATACATAGCATATTTTAATGTACTGAACATTGGTTATATCTGAAAGAAAGGGGGAAAATGCTTTTTTAACTATTATATTTAAACTATATATTGAAAGAAAATTTTCACTCCTGTCCTTTGAAAATACATATCATTTTTTACATTTATGTAAAATTTAATGCATGGCTTAAAAGTATATAATATACATACATACAGTATATATATGCATACAGTGTCTGAATAAATGATAGTACCGCACTGACATATGAAGCGGAGTATGAGTTCAAGTACCATTTCACAGCAAAAAAATATGAATATTGGGGCCAGTGCAAACATGTTCATAGTTAAGTTCTGAAATCAAATGAATATTTATGATCGAAAATGGCATTATCTAGTTCAGAACTGCTAATCAGTGAAGCAAATATTCTATGCATAAGAAGGGAATTTTTTAAATGTGTAATATTTATAAAAATATGCTGTATATATAATATCTTTAGTGTTTAATTAATTTTTTTTGTGTGTGATGGAAAAACTATAATTTTTCCCCCATTTTTTGTTTTTAGAATAACCTGTCTTCACTCAAGAAAAAAGGAGAGGATTTTGAACACACTGAAGAAAGTGTTCATTTAAAGTAGTTCTTTTGATCATGATTAAAATAAATTTATAAGAATGAGAATAACATTTTTACCATATCAGTTTTTGATGTAAAATGTATCAAGAATGCAAACTATCATGTTTTTATTTAAGAAACATCGTAAAACTTTTATAAATTTTATTTTTAATTTTTTTTTATGAAAGTTGTAAAAGGTCTGCATTTTTAATGCAAATAATTATTGTTAATATTAAGCTATGATTATCCTTTCATCATTTGGAAATTGTGAAATTTAATTTATTGTAAGCATTTCAGGGGATGTTTGGTACTGAAAGCATTAACTATTTTATCATAATTTCATTTCAGTAAGTAACAGTTGTTCAGGAATATATTTTTTTACAGTGTCCAATTTTAATTCATAAGGAAATTTTATATTCTTAGTTATGCAATTTTTAGAAGTGTTGTTATCTGTTTCTTCTTTTTTTTAAAAAAAAGAAGAGCTTTTCAATCAATTATTTATTAGTTAATATTGAAGAAATTAGTGAATATGTAAAAATTTCATAGATTACAAAGAAAAACATAAAACAGAGAAATGTTCTGTAGGAAAAATTTTTAAGAAAACTGATTTATGTATTTATTCGAAAGGAAATTATAAAAATTATCTTTCAAGCAACTCGTCCTAATAAAAATAAAAGCTCAAACTTTTAGTGAAATTATCAATATTTAGTAGTGAGTGATTATGAATGTACAAGACATATCTTTTTTTTCCTTATTATTCGGTGTTGCTGTCTTTTATTTGTTAATTTTATATGAATGTTATTTGTTACTTTTGTATACAAATTTGGTAATGTCCATTTTGTATTATTATATTGAAACAGTGTAATTCTTTAGAGAAATCACATTTTCCTAATTCAAAATATCTCTTAAATATATGATTGTTATCTAATACAAGGGATTTATCAAACAATGGGCTTCTCTAAATGTTAATACGTTTATGTGTAATGACAGAAACGTGCTGCAAACTATACATAAAAACCTTATCTATAAGGTTTTACAACATTGCAGATCACTATCATCTTTTACGACATATCTTCTATTCTGATTTTTCAATTCATTGAAAGCATTCCTCAATTGCTATTCTACTTTTATGATACTGGATCTAAGCTTTAATGAAACATTTTGGGGCATCTTTATTTCCAGCAATTTTGCTTAGTTTGGTTATGTAACTAGGTCCCCTAATTTAACTAATTTTTCAGAGCATATCAGCTAAATTGTTTTTATGGCAGCAAGAAAGTAAAGGTACATTTCATTTTGAATTATTATTGTATTTAATTTACTGAGGTTTGAGAAACTGTACTGATTAGCTATGATGTCATTTATGCTGTAGCTAGATTAGGCATGCTGTTCAAACTGGCCTGGAAGTACATAATTCTAGAATATATTGCCTGTTATATTTTACATTTTCAAGCATGATATACATATGAGAATGCATTTTGGTGACTGGGCAACTATTCTGACATGATCAAATCAGGTGAATGGAGTGTTGAATTTAGTAGTCTCTAGCCCTTTTGACCTGCTCTCTAAAAAGATATCTTATAGAAAATATTGTATCTGCAAACAGTTGCCCAAAAAATGTGTAAATGCAGAGTATTAATATTTATGCAGAGTATTAATAGCTTGTATACAACTAAAATTGACATTTAAAGTTGCTCAAGGACTTTAGAAAACCTATTCTCATTGTTTTAATTATTGGGATTTATGTCAGACGTATATGATAATTTTGTTTATCATACTTAAGAAAAAAAATCTGTGATAAATTTTTACGTCTTTCCTTAGTACCTGAAAAATTGTAATCATATTTGAAATACCAGTGATATTTCTTTTTATATTAAATATTACTGTTATCTTTTCTAGTTAATGTGTTAAACTGTACTAGAAGTTCCTTTATACTGAATGTTATACTTAATGATAGAAAGAAATTAAGGTGACTTTGCAATCATGCAAAATGACTTGTATATGCATTTTTCTGTGTGCCTTAAGAAAATATTATTATAGAATATCATAGTGATACTTTTTGATAATTGTTTTCATATCATATTAGATATTAAATTTATCTGTACATGTGTATTTGTATTGACATTTGTATATGTAATAATTGAAAGCTCTGAAACATGTTTTTAGAATGATCTGTTAATTCTAGTCTGCTCTTATCAGCCAGTATTAATATATATTTTGTTTAATTATCTTGTGGCCGTAACAAATGCAAAATTGTTGTATTGTATTCCTGTGTAATAATTTAATTTTGGTGCAAAAATAGCAGAAACATCTTAAAATCGTATTAAATTTTTAAAATCATAACACTGTATTAATTAAAAAAGGAGCAAGATGTTTTTTGTGGGGGGGGGGGTAAAGAACAATTTGAAAATTTGTCTTGTTTGTCAGAGCCAAATTGTGGTTTTTAATAAAGTATTAAATACTTTTTGTTGATTAACTTTCGTAATTAAAAGGTCACTTACAAGAATTGTGTTGTCCATTAGGAACTACTGCCTTTTTTCTGAGAAACAGTGTATTGTCTCTAATATATCGATGTCTTCATGTATAATATGATCATATATTTTTTAATATGGAAGAAAAAGGACAGTCTGACATTTAAGAAGCTTAATATTTTAAACTAAATTTATATATATGGTTATACAAGAAGGATTGTTAACTTATCTGTTTACTATACTATGTGGTAATACCAAATAAATGTATTTTCTGGTAGTGTATAGATAAAGCAGGGATTCCCAACGGGGTCAATGAAATTGTAAAGCGGGCCAGTGATGATCAAGGAGTGATTGGGTGTCGATAGTTGAATACAGAATGGGAAATTGGTTGGCATAATCAAGATCAAATTGATTACCAAAAAAATTATTGATAAAATTTGTATTTAATTATTTATTGATATAAAGCCGTATCATACAAATAAGTGAATTGAATAAGACTTCACTTATAAACAATAAATAATAATAAATAATAAATTCCAAAACTTAGCATACCTATGTGTTTTATTCAAAACACATAGGTATGCTAAGTTTTGGAATTGAAAAGTCCTCCAGTAGAAAGATCCCAAAATGAAAGTTGTTACCAGATCAACTTTACTGACTTTTCCCTCTTCTTACCTGTAGTCTATTAATTTAAAATATCAATTTCAATTATCAATTTAAAATTATTTTCTGCTGCGCAATTCAACTGATAACCATGGGAACAATAGCTGCAGAAAAAATGTCAAGTCGCTGATTTTTTCCCTCACATCATTTTCATTTTGTATGTTTCACTTCATGAAAAGCAAATGAATGAAGTTGAACTTAACTTCAAGAGACAATAAGAAAATAAATGTCATTTGGTGATGATGACATGAGTTACGATTGCAAATGGAGAGTCTGGCAATGATCTTGAAGTGCCTGTCTTTAAGTAATAGACTAAAGTGGAGGCAGGCCTCAGCCAAGTCAATAATTTACTGCACAGAACAAGAGACAGTTGAATATTTTTAAACAAGCTAATTGAAGAATTAAGTTAAGCAAATTTGTGCCAAATATCAAAAAACAAAATATTGCATCAATACGTCAAATGCAGTCATCACATAAATTATAATTAAACTTTTGTGCAGTTAGAATGTGTGTTTTGTTTCTGGAAACTTGCTCATGTTTGTAAGATTAAAAATAATATTACAAAAAAAGATGAAACATGAATCTAATAAACCATTCTTTTCAAAGTATTTATTTATATTATTTATTTAGTTGTTATTTTAAAGTTATTTATGTGCAATTATTTGTATTATGATTACGTTGTATGTTACATAGTATAGAGAAAAATTTAAGAGGGTTAATGAAGGAAACCATTCTTTTAAAAGAGGTGATGGAAGAAAAATTTTGGGAATCCCTGAGTTAAAGGATAAATTATGAATTAGCTTAAAAATTTTTTTAAATGTTAGGCTGTATATATAAAACAGGTATATAAATTTCACAAGGGCAATTTAAGGCAAAAAAATATTGTCTTATATTTGTGCCAGTATAATAAGTTTGTTTTGTTTTCTATTAAATATTTTTAAAAATAAAATATGTGCAATTTTTTCTTTTTTTAAATTATTTTTGTTGTTTGCTAAGGAGAATGTGCTGTGCATTAAGTTTTTATTAAATGCTGGTTTTGAACAAAATAATAAAAGAATTTTTCAATTATATTGTTTAATCTTTCCTTGATAACGTGTATATCGACCCACCCTCAAAAAAAAAGGAAGACATCTGTCTGTTCTACTCAGCCAATTGATGAAATTTAACTTGCGTTTTTCATGTCTTGAAAAGGCAACTTAGGATATACATTAGATTTATATATTGCATTGTTCTAGTATTAATAATCATGTTTACACTGCAAACATTTTACTGTGATTGTGTTTGTGATTTGATAATTTGCTGTGAATGTAGCCACACAAAAAGTATATTTCTGGTTGTAGAAGTTCATGTCCACAAATGTCAGGCCTTTTGTTGTGACTGAAATTCCCAGTAATGTCAGCCACAATAACCTTCTTATTTTTATAAACAAGACAAAGTAGCCATTGTAGCACTTTTTTCCCCTAAAAGTTTTTTTTTTACATGATTGCCTAAAACACCCAAAGGTCAGTAATGATGAAAATAATGTAAAAATAAGGGAAATATTAAATTATGTACTTAAATAAACCTCATTTTAATTAAACCTTGCCTATAAGAAACAAACAAAAATCACTCAGAGGTATAAAAATATTTTTAAGTTTGAAGAAGATGAAAATGGATGTGATAAAAGTACAATGCTACTATTGCAGTGCTGCCCACTGTTACTTAGTCATACTTTGGCATAAAAGGCAGTTCCTTCCATACGTCATTTAAATAATTATCTGGAAATTCTCCACTAGGCAACATAAATAATCTGCTATTTATTTAAAGTATTAAAAAACCATTAGTAATATTCAGAAATCATATCCGAATTTGTGTGTAAATCACTTGGGGACAAGACGATTGAATGACAAATTGGGTTTTGCCATTCCCACAAATGCATTGAATTTCAAGTGTCCAGCCATTTCAGCAACATCTTGAAAATTTTTTAAAAGAATTATAGACTGTGTTAAATTTTTTTTTAAAATTCTGTAGAGGCTATAGCTCTTTTCATCAAATTATGAAATCTTACAGAGAAGTCATGGCAGTGTTTTTGCAACAAATCAAACATAGTATGCCATCTGGACTTTGAGAAAGCAGTCAAACGCATCTAGCATCAAGGTCTTATTTTCAAACTTCCCAGAGTTAACTTTTCTCTGACTTTCATTAAACTTATCTATAGCTTTCTCAAACATAATCTTTTTCAAGACAGAGTCATTCTTTCCATTAAAAAAATTATCAAAATATAAATTCTTTAAGACTTCATTTTTGGTTGTATCCTTTTCAGTGTCTCTACAAATAATATTCCTGAGTCTCTCAGTATGAATTTTGTTGATGATACAGCAGTCTTTGATAAATAATTAAATCTGGAAAATAAAATTCAGTGTGAATGGAAAATATGGAAATGAAACAGTTATTAATGCATCGTGATTTATTCACAATTTCATTATCTATTGTCACTTCGATGCACAGAACATTCATGATATATTCTGTCTTCTCATCACTTCTTTAACAATTTTGTGATGTTACCTTCATATCCTGAAATTGCTAATATTACTAATTAGGATCCCATCAACAACTCTACTGTTAAGTGTCTACACATGATTTATCATGACACTTACTGGTAATTTTGTGTCTCCCTTGTTTATTCCTATACACCATTCACTTCGGATTTTTAAAATTCCACTGCAGCTCAAGTCGTCTTGGATTATGTGCTCTAAAAATTATTTTTTTTTTTCAAAAATGTAGACTAATTTGTGGTTATTTCAATCAAATGAACCTAAACTTATGCTCAAAGAACTATATTTTTTGTACTTTTTAATAAAATGGACCCGCATTGGAAACTATTATTTCCCATGACTGTCAGTTCTTCAAAGCATCTGGTATTTTTCTGATTTATTCCTCATATTTTTATTTTTCAAGACACAAACTTTTATTTTAATGAAGGACTTTGTATAGATATATATTCAAACTTGTATTTATAGTTTTTTATCATGCCTTCATTTTTTTCTGTGTAAGGACTCAAGTTTCTCAAGTCAAATATTTAACCAACTAGGACATTTTATTTCTTAATTTTTCAGGTATCATGTGCATTTTATTGAGAGAAACAGATATAGCATCTTAAAAATCAAGCAAAATTCAGTTTGGGTTTCGTGGGAGATATTATTGATCTTTACTTAATGTTCACTCATTTCTATTACGTTACTTTTTATAATAATTATATTTTAGCTATGAGTTTTGCAGCTCATTTTTGCTCCATAATTTAGCCTTATGAAGTAATTTGAGTTTTAAGTCCTTTTTTTATGTACATCAGAAAGATTACCTCAAGTATTTATTATTTTATTTATCTTGACATATTACATTGGCTATGGAATGATTGTGTGCATGTTGCCTCATAATAAGTTGTTGCTTTTTTCTAATTGCTACTTTTCATGTAATAATACTTTCAGATTATTGGTTTAATGTTTTTCAAAACATGTATTTTTATCTGCAACCAGAATTTTATACGTTTAGTATAATACTTTTTAATTTAGTGAATGTTTCCATTAAATAGATGATTTTCTCTAATTCCTGTATTTATAACTTATTTTACATCACTTATGTGAAAAAGTTGTTTTCATGCAGTGCTTCCAAACTGATTTTTAAAAATGACTCCAAACAATAAGTTAAGAAAGTTTATATAACAAATCAATGCATATAACAATATAAGAACATTTAACAGAAAAATAAGATTGTAAACATATGTTCCATTATCACATTCCAACAGCTAGAAATACACTATCAAATAAAATTTTAGAAAAATGAATGTGAGAAGCCTATATATAAGATTTGTTATAAAGGTTTTCTAATATAAAAAACCATAAAAAATAATTTCATCTGAACTCATTCTTTCAACAATTCTTTTAAAGGATTTCTGTTTCTTAAGGTAGCATTACATCATTATTTTATGGCATATAAACTGAAAGATTACATTCTTTTTCCAAAATATTATTATGTAGAGATTATCAGAATTATTTTTGCTGCAGTTAAAATACTATTTGATTTTGCATTTAAAAAATATTTGTGTGTTTGCTATTCTGATAAAGAATGGAATGTTCCTGCTAGGTACTGTAGAATTCCTATTATTTGGGTTGCTTTCTTTTTTTCCTCCTAAGGACAAATTTATTGTTGATTTATTCACATTTTTAGTTCATTACAATACTAAAAAAATAAAATATAGTTCATATTTTTAAGGTACTGTTAACTTAAATGAATGTGTATGGCATATAGCTTGGCATACAATATATTAACGGGAAAGCAATTATGTACAATTATTAAGCAATTATTAAATTATGAAGTAGGGCTATTGTTCTTTGCTTACTCCTTGAGTCATTGCTTATCTATAATAAGTCTTTCTTTCTGAAAATTGATGAAAGAAGCACACTGATGTGAATTTCTCTAAACTTTAGCCTTCAAATATACAATCTTAACTACAGTCTTTTTATTCTTTAGGATAAAAGGCTATTTTTTTATTTGAGTATGACATATAATATTTTGATTTATTTCAGTGTTAACATATAGCATGTTAACACTGAAACCTTTTTCTTTAACCTTTTTCTGGATAGCTGAGTAATTAGTTATTCCCAAAAGGAAGCATGCTTGTGAAATTAAATTTATTCATTGTTTTATTCTAATTAAAATATAAATAGTAGTTAAAAAATAATTTCATTGTTTAATTTTGTTGGAAAAGTGTTTCATATTTTAAGAATTTAAAAGTAAATTTTTTTAAATGGTATTAAATGAGTAGCAGAAATAATTAAAATTATTTTACATACATAATATTTGGTTTATATTAAAAATGTAATCCAATTGGCCAGGTTTTATGAATATACGGACAGGACTGTGGTGAAAATTTGGAGCTCTATTGTATTATTTCATTTTTGTAATACTGAAATACTGTCTACTGTTTGAAATCTTCAAAACCCATTATAATGTCCTAGATTTTTTAACTATCATTATTTTAGATTCAACATATGGAAAGTTTCTATATGAACTTCTGTATTCTGGCCCTCCATACGCATAATAGTCATTTCCTATGCTTCCATATTTATTTTTGTTTTGTGCAACTTCTCGGAGGTAGTCCGGTTCTCCTTCATACAAATCCGAAGCTCCTGCATAATCCAGCAATCGCTTCCTTATGTCTCCCATTATGGGTTTGTTACTTTCAATGGCATAATCTTCTTCATAGCCATAATGTCCTCCATTTGATGGATATTTAGAGGTTGGCCCTATGTAGCTATCTCCTGCATAACCACCATGGATATGGTCATTGTGATAATTGTCAGGATCATCATATTTTCCTGCGCCATAACTTGGTATTATCCGACCACTGAAACAAAAGATTTCATTACATATTTTTAAAATTAAATTGATGCACTTATAAAGATCTGTATTTTTAACTATCATTATATAAAAGTGGATCCAAAAAAAAAAAAAGGTTACAGGCATCAGCATTTGAAAAGTAATTATTATGGAGCGAATACTTTATCCCCAGAGTGTAGGCAGATGGCACTAGTTGTCTAGGAGCAGTTCTGCAGGTAGGTAGAGTAAGTCGCTATGGAGCATTTGAAATGGCAACACGTTTAGAAAAATTGTTCCGCTTGTAGATGCGAGCCATTATTCTTTGTCCTTATCAAATATTTGGACGGTGTCCATACCATTACTGCTGATCGTTATTGTGCCACGTAGACAAGGTTACATGAAGGCATCTTATGCAAGTGCCCTGACACATTGAGTGATGGTGTCATCGTTCTGCATCCTCCTCAAGTGGGAAATCTGAAGTCACCCCCCATATAACCCTGGTTTAGCATCCAATGACTATTTTCTTTTTTCTGAAATTGAAGGAACATTTATCAGGAATGAAGTTCTCTTCAGACAGTGATGTGAAAACAGCCACTGAGAACTGGCTCAAAGGGCAGGGACATGATTTTTACAAAGCCAGGTTAAAGAAGTTGGTCCTGCTTTCAGATAAATACCTAAATAGATTTGGTGATTATGTGGAAGAATGATAGGTAAACATGCCTCTAAATCCCTTTTGTATTTTCTGTCTGTTGTTAATAAATAATTTTTATTACCCTTGTAACCCCCTTTTTTTTTTTCGATTTACCCTCGTATTATTATAAACCATTTTTAAGTATTACTTTATTTATGGTGATTCATTAACCACATAAATTCAAAACTTAAACAGCAATTTTAAATTTCCTTCTGTTGGTTTGGTAATCTGTTATCTACTTACAAATACAATTTCTGTGTGACAAGAATAGTAGTAGGAAAAATCCAATTAGACTTACATGCATTATACAGTATTTTTTTCCCTATGGAAGACAGGAAAACTCTAATGCAATTTCTGGTAATGTTTGATAATTTGATTTTAATAATAAAATTTCATTATTTTTTTTGAAACAGTTACCTGATTATTCTGTATTACAAAAGTCTCTGTAGCTAACAAAGTACTTAATCATCTTCAAATAAGCAAATTGTATTCGATTAATTGTTATAATTAGATTCTGTCTCTGAAGATGCTTTGGTGAATTTAGTAGTAAAATTAGTTCTGCCAGTTCAGCATTTGCTCTAAACTGTGTCTGGTCATGCCATATTAGAAGTTAAGTATAACTGGTTTTAATATTATATGGAAAAAAGTAGTAGTGTTTCAATAAGAAAATGTACTTATGTTTTATCTCCTTATATATGCAAGAAACAAATTTCTAGGTACTAGTGAAGAAGATAGCTTATGCGATTTAACTAACTTCTACTTCCCCCCTTTTTTAATTCCACTGTGTTCAGAAATATGCAAACCTAAGTATTTACAAAAAACCAGAAGTTATAAAGGAACACAAGTACTAGAATGAGATTCCAGTGGCCAGTTTGTCTCTGTGTGAAATTCACATGTTCTGTCAGTGGACTGAGTAAACTGAATTTACACTTAATCTCCAAAATAAAATGGAGAATGTCTTACTACTGTACTACAAAATTTGACTGAGATTAAAAGTTTGAGATTTTTAGAAATTTTAAAGTGCCAGAAAATCAAACTTATTGCCTTTTTTTTCCTTTTCCTTTCCATTTAATGTAATTCAGTGATGTTCCTTTGTGAATTTCTAGTGTATAATGTTCTTTAATTTAAAATTTCATTACATTTGATATGCTGGGAGCATTTTTACACCATTTTTACACCTGCAGTTTATGTTTTCAAATGTTAAAAATACATTAATGGTATTTAGATGCAGTTTTATTGCTTTAAGATCATAATCTAATAGTCATTAACAGAAACAGGGGAAAAAATAAAAAAAAGAAAGAAAGGGAAAAAAGTCACTGGATTAGAAATATTTTTCATTTATATAAATAACTGATTATGTGCAAATTGATGTCTGCCTCTATTATCTGGAATACAAATCCTAAGAGTCTGTAAACAAGATCCTTTAAAAAAAAAAAATTGTATGACCAAAATTTTTTACAACAGTCTGCACAATGCTCCTCTTTTAATCTGTGAACATCAGAAGTTTTACCAGAAGCTTACTATAACTATAGCTTTATGTTGTATTGAATTGATACTTCATTTTTAGTTGCATGTGGGTTTATATACTATGCTAAACAATCTGAGTATAATCCCTGAATTTAGGCCTGATCTAAAACTTTAAGTATCTCGACCAGTTTTTTTCCGAACAGACTCACTTTTACTAAATATAACTAAAGGGACCATATAAAAAATCAGATTTCATAATTTTTACAATACTGATTTTTTAAATACAAAAGTGTTAAAATATAAATAGTTATGTTATTTAAAACAATTTCATAATTGGAAATATTGTCTACAACCAAAGTTTTCAGAAATAAGGCTGTATAAGCACTTTGTGGATATGGTGTACATATGTATCTGTATATATGCAGTAAATTAAGATGACCATCCACGGTTTTATACAATTAAGACAATAGGTCTCTTGGAAAATGGTTACCTTAGAAAGATGATTTGTATATCATTGGTTATGAAGGGGAAAAAATGGACACTTTCCGAAGCGAAATTGCCTCTTTTCAGCTCCGAAAGCGACCAGTATTTTTTAAAAAATTACTACTAGTATTTGAGCCTCTTTGAGCAATACTTCCATCTTGCAACATTTAAATTATCGAAGGAGTGCAAATATCTCCTTCAATAATTTAAATGTTGCAAGATGGAGGTATTGCCCAGTTTTAAAATATTGCATTAAATGAAAAAAAGCAGCCAAATGATTTGCTTGTAATAAAGGAGACCTATGCTGCTGTCTCGTGAAATGTACTCAAACTACTTTATCAAAACTTTATCTCCAATAAAGATTAAATTGTGAAAGAATTTTACCCAGAGACAACAAAAGTACAATTTAGAATAGGTTAAAAAGAAAATGGTTTTTGAAACACTTTTTCTATTAAAATGCTTGATTTACTAAGCTTTTAAAATAAAAGAGTAATGTGTTTTGATGAGAAGTGAATTTTGTGAAAAATGCTTACCTTTGCCTGTATGTCGACGAATAGCTCTTCACTTTGGGAACTGGGTAAAAGGAGTCTGTAGGTTCATCCGTAGGTGATAAGTAGGGGTCTCTGGGTGATACTAAAGGAGTATTAGAATCTCTTGGTGAATAATCATACTGCGAATAACGACCACCAATATCCATTCTCCTTGGCATGAACATACTCTCTAACTCATCAAAATTTCTGTACTTAGGTTCTCGATAACTGCGATATCCCTTCTCAGCAGAACTTTCTGCTTCTTCGTCGTAACTTTGACGGCGAGTTGCACCGTAAGTGTAAGGAATCTTATGTTTCTTGTGACTGTTTTTCTTGCGGGGAACATCATCATCATTATCATCATCTGAAGAACTAAGTCTGGTTCCATATGGTTTAGCCTAGAGGCAGGACATACATATTTTTATTACAAATAATTTACGTTCACTCATTTTTGAGTTTTGAGAAAGAATTGAATTCTGAATTTAAATTGTTGCCACCAAGTATTATATTTAAAGAAATTAAATAATGAAGAATCTGCGTGAATGTATGCATGTTTTTCGCATTGTGGGAAAACAATGAACCCTAGAGCCATCAAATTTTGGAACCTGAATTTGGAACTTCGAATTTGTTTTGTTGTCTATTTCATATTTTGTAAAACTGTAACGAAATTTTGATTAACAAATTCAACAATTTCAAAGCAAGCAATGGCAACACTGTACTGAGAAAAACATTTGTAACTCCAGCGTGCGAGACTGTCTATCGGAAATTCTAAAGATATGCTCTTTCTAAATATTTTGTGATATTGGCTGTTGAATTGAATTTTATGGTTTAAGTGCGAAGAACATGATATTTAATAAATAACACACAAAACGTTAAAAAACGCCCCTTTGGGCGTAGTATAAAATCTAAAAGCTTGCATATTTTTATTTATTTATTTATTTTTGGAGGAAATGGGCTCTTCAAAGTTGGTAGTTTAAATAGAACTTCTGTTATCTAAATGATTTTAGATATCTAC
>KK117290.1:267576-280695 GCA_000611955.2 Stegodyphus mimosarum | reverse complement strand
AAGTAAGTACTCCATGTTACTAAGAATTTGAATACGAATATTCACCATTTACTGAATAGGTTACGCCTAACATTTTCGCAAGCAGTACATCAGTGCCCAATTAGCTTTTCGTAAGACTTGGCCACGATGTTATTGATTATTACAGAGATAATTATAAACAATTAGAATATAATAATTATTTATGGATAACTTTCATTTGCTCAAGAGTTATAGAAAATTATTTGCGAGTAAAATAAATAAATGTGTATAAATAAATGTGTATATTAATAATGGTGTATTCTATACATTTATGTGGAAAATCCACTGAGAATACGTGTGATAAAATGCTTTTAAGGAGGTAGCATTAAAATTTACAAAATACAGCGTAACAGATATAGTTTTACCCACGATGGCCAAAACGAGCATTATCTGTTTCGAAGTTGCTCACATAAAATTGTGTTTTTATGTTTATAAAACTTAAAACTGTTTCATAGAGTCGGAAATGTTTTCATAAAATTCTGTATTTGAGAAAACTGCTGCTTGGCAGACCATGCGTACGACCAATGAGTAAAATTCACAACAAGTTTATTTGAACATGTTTTGTCTAGATATGTGTACATGTGCAAAGTACCAAAAGATTCACATAGATTGCATGTTCATGCTTAGAATACAAAATCAATATTTTACGCTCTGAATAACGCGTCATTTTTTTTTCCGATTATTTATTACAATTGCTCATTTTATGTGTACCTGGAATAAAAACAGCAAATCACAAATCTAGATGCCAAGTGAAATAAAAAATTCTTACTGGTGATCTGGATCTTTCAGATGCAGCGGCTGGTGTATGGTCTGCTTCATTCTCATAGTCATCTGATCGCTTCAGGAAGGGTGGCAATGTGGGTGCTATAAGATAAGGATATCCATACCTCCGCCCTGCTGGTGGTGCTGAAGATCTAGATGCTACAGATTGGACTTTATAATTTGCAACTGCTATGCTCGGGGCTGCAACCATATCTGTCTCTGATTCGTGGTCCGTCAGCGTTTTGCCATCCTTCTTTTGCTGGTCCAAAGACTGGATGGCGCCCATTAAACAGGTTAAAATAAAGAAATAAGTTTGAAGACTGGTCTTCATTTTGACCATCTGAAAAATCGAAAGGAAAATTAAGAATGCAAAAAACTAAAATATCACGCTCATGATTTTATAATTAGTACACTGCAACAAAGCTTGAAATCCTCTAAATAAAATTAGCCATAAAGTACTTGAAGACGAGATTTCAAAATCTACTTTTATTCCTCATTTGAACTATATTTGCATGTTACTGGAAAAGCAAAAAATTAACATCTGTAAGAATCTGTCAGTGGCCAAGTTAGTAGATAAGAACTCGTAGTTCGTTTGGAAATTGTTGTTAATAGATTATAGTTTCAACATCTGTAACGTAAAAATTTAGATTTTACAATGAAATTTTGTATTTCATTTAATTAACCAATTTATTAATTTACTTATTTATTTAATTTATGTTTTCAGTATTACATTACTTAGAGAACATCGAAACTTAGTTATCCGTTTTTTAGTTAGTTATTTTATTAATTATAAAAATTAATTGTTGCGTTTAAAATTGAAGCTGAGATTCATTACAATCGCTTTTGTCAAAAGGAAAAAAAAAAGATTCCACCGCAGAAATTTTTGAGATATGTAAGAAATAGAATAACTTCTAACAGCCTTTATTTTTCTTTTGTGCTTTTAAGAAAGCTGAAAGTATTACATTTTACAGGATTACTTTTTTTTAAATTCCTTTTTGACAGTATTACATTTTACAGGATTACTTTTTTAATTCCTTTTTTTAATTCATTAATTAATTAATGTCTCTACAGTGCAGCCCGAACTAAAAAAAAGATGATTCTCCACCAGCAGGATTTGGAGATTGGGTCCCCTAATCCCCAGTCGGTTTTTAAAAGGGAAGTATATAAGGTATTTCTCCGGCCTTCTTGGCCTCGTGTTGTAGTGGTCAGCACGCTCGGAGCGTATTCGAGAGGTCTGTGGTTCGAGTCCCGGCGAGGGCATTGCTCATTTTTCACATCTCTTCTACTTTCGAAAAAATACCTATTGTTTGTATGTCTCTTACATTAGTATAAAATTTGTGTATTTTAATGCAAAGCTTTGTATAGATATTGCTTTTAGAGCTTTATGGGACTAGTTGAAAGGAGGATACAATACACTGTGCAAGTAAAAATCAATAAATGGCTGAAATATTTACATACGAACTTTAGCATTATCTGTGTTTTATTTCCAACCTATAAAGAGCTTTTTTTTTCAAGCGATAAACTGCCATTATTTGGGGAAGAAAAACAAAACAACACAAACAAACCGACAAAATAGCTTCATTAATATTCTAAAAAGAGATTCTTTTTTAATCCCTCCTAAGGAAGCAGTTTTATAATGCTTTAGAACGTTTTTGAAAGCTGTTATGAAAATGGTTAGCATAATGCACTTAAACAATAAAATAATAGTGTCGTTAATATGCCAACTGTTACAAATACGATGGCGTAATTGGAGAAGGTGGTACACTTTCTCACATCTTAGGAGAAGATGAATACCATACAAGCAGTCAGTACAATAGCCAAGGAAAAGAATAGATTTTTGCATCATAATGCAACCACTGATAAGGGGATATGAGGGGCTAAACTGGAAGACAAATGGGCCACTTTCCAACTCGTGAAACCACTGAGCAAATGCTGTTGGGCAAGAATGTGATGAAACAAGGAACAGAAGTAGGTCACAGGGGTCAGACGGATGTGGGATGAGCAGGGAGAGAAGATACTTGTAAAGAGCACTGGAATTTATAAATGCAGATCCACTCATCTCATGTCCCACATTTTACTCGCGAAAGGCCTCAACACGTGATTGTAAAGGTGGAGGTTCACTTGCCTCTGGGTCATTTCCATTGATTTGTTGTTTAAGAAAGTATACAGAAGCACTTAGCAATTAAATAATTGATTATGGATGTCAAGGTATCCGCCCTTCGGATTCTTTGAGAAGAAATTCCGAAAAGTAAACGAAAACGGGTTGCAATCATTAATATGACTGTTTTACAAATTTTCACTTTACTTAATAACTACTCTTCTACTAAAGTGGACTTCTTAAATATAAATATAGACATCACTTTCTAAAATTGGCTCTTGTTTAAAAGTTATAGCAAAACTCATATTACATTTTAAATACATGTGCACTTTTTACTAGTAGCTTGACGATTCGGCGTAACTGATATAAAGAAATCATATAAGCTTTCCGTATGAACTTCCCTATCCTAAACACCGAATGTGCATTTTATTTCGCTCTTGTTTGTTCGCATTTTGCTTGTTAAATATTGCTCTTGTTATAAATTACAGTGAAATTTTCAAATCAACATTTAACTTACCAAAATAAGTCTTTTGTACAGGAAAATGTAGTACATTGTACAGAAACAAATACTGGAGGCATATCCTCATATATATGTAAATGTACTGAGTAAATAAATTTTTGAATAAATGCAAAGTTAAAAAAAAAAAAAAGGTCAAAACCTAAGCCCATTGCACACTGACAGCGCTAACAAGTAATGGTAGTAATGCAAAATAACCTGAAATAAAAAATTTTGCGTAAAATTTCATCGTACGTTCAATTAAGAATAAACCACATGCAAAAACCAAAAAAACAGATGCACATTAGCAAACTGCAAGAAATGCAAGGGAGGGGGACAAAACACGCCAAAACCAAAAATGGAAATGAAATTTACATCTTTCGATCGTCAAATTTGCATCGAATTTACATCTACTGTCACCAGGGGGTTAGTGCAACGAAAGAAGAAATTCAATAATAATAATAATAATAAATAAATAAAAAATCTGAAAGCTTTCAGTTTTTGTAATACACCCAAAGGGGCGTTTTTTTCTTTTACACACACATACACGTTTCGAAAGCACTTGGGCTAACGTCCCTTTGGGCTAAAATATTTTAAAACAGCATATTTTTAGAATTTCCAAGACAGACGAATATATTTATATACAGACTCGCGCGATGGAGATATTGTTACGAAATGTCCAGGCGCGGTAAGGTAGCTTCCCGGCAAAGCAGGTTTAGGGTTGCCAGAAAATGCATATTTGGCGAGAAACGTCCATTTGGCGACAAAATTGGCAATATGCTATAGACGCATGGAGAACCTTCTGGAACGAATTCTTACTGGTTTAGCCCAGAATGATCTCGAACACAAACCAAAAGCTACATAAACCCTGCTGGTACGTGGAGCGTGAGTCAGTGAGGGGTCAGTCCGTAGTCTAGTGCCGAACTGCACATTAGTTGGTCGTCGAGTGCATTGAGCGAGGCAGTGCATCGTCGAGTTTAGAGTGTGTTGAGCTCTGAGAAAACCGAACCGAGTCGGGAGCTGTACTCTAGTGTATCGTCGAGTTGTAGCGTGGAGAGTCTCGAAAGTAGGTAAAGTTCCGAGAACGACTGAGCAGAGTCGGGAGCTGTACTTTGGAGCCTTGCCATGAAGCTGTCTCCACCATTATAGCCTGATAGCCTGAAGCCTGTGTTGCTGATTATTCCAACGTGTTTATAGTAGTTCTTCGACGACTGTAAGCGTGATTTTGGAGCTGTCTTGAAAAATACTGGCTAATAAAGTGTGTTTTGATACTTCATCAAGTGTCGTCGTCGTTATTCACTCCAAATCCACGAACCGCTTAATGTACGTGCGAACAAAAAGAGAAAAACTTAACAATATAATATTTTATTCCCTACAGTGTTGCCGCGACTTAATTTGAAATTGTTGAATTTTTTAATCAAAAATTAGTTCAAGTTTTAGAAAATGTGAAATAAACAATAAAACAAATTCCAGATTCGGGCTTCCAGGTGCCCATGCTCAGATAGAGTACTATGTCACACAGATTTTTATGTCTCTAGGTATAGTTTTTTTTTTAAATGCCAGAAACATGCATACATTCATGCAGATTCTTCATTATTTAATTTCTTTAAATATAGTGATAATATTTGGTGACAACAATTCGAAAAGTAATTCAACGCAAAATGCCATTTCGAAGCTAACAACTCTTCTGGGCTAACGCTATTTTGGGCTTAAAAAAAAGAGGACTGATAGAGACTCAGATTATTTAGTTTATTATAGATTACTTAGTTTATACAGATTACACAGATTACTACAGTTTAGTTTCATTGTTTTTCTAGATTATTTTTAAATTTAATTTAAATATTTGTCGGTTTAAAAACAGGCTGATTTATTTAATTTTTTTCTTTTTACCAACCCCCTGATGACGATGCAGCGAAAGATACAAATTTCATTTTCATTTTTGGTTTTGCATATCCCCCCCCAATGGTCGCGAAGTTTGGTGAGTTTAGGAAATTCATCACCAAATTTGGCGACAAAAAATAGTCACCAAAACCATCGGCAGCTTGGCTGTAATTAGTGACATAACCATTTATCTCAGTGTTAAGTGGACATACCCCTGTAACCCTGTTTTTCTGGCGATGCTTCGCACTTTTTAGGTTAACGCCTTTCATATCACGTTACACAAGAGATACTACAATTTATAATTTCACTAAAATTATTTACATAGACACAAAATTCGTAGCAATACTTTGGCCACATAGTTTTTATCATTGTTGGCTTTCGTTTTCAGTTTCATTATTTTATTTTTATTCTGTCATATGCTGAATTAAGATTTTATTATTATTATTTTTTTTTCATTGATAGATGTTAATTCTATTTTCTTCGCATAGTGCTTAAAAGTTCTTTTTACTTTTATGTGTTTGTTGCTGTTCGTTTTCAATTTTTTTTTCTTTTTTTCTGTTCTTTCTTATATTATAAATCGACGCAGATTTTCCCCTTTTTCTCTTCATTGACTGATGATATCCTGCTACTTAAGTACTGAAAAATTGCATCTGTTTGTTTTAACTTTTTTTCCTCTTTTTCCTGCTTTTCTTTTCTGTTATAGAATTCTGTCTTACGCTGATAGATTATATTTGGTATTTTGCGGAATTTTGATAAATAATCAAATCAATCACAGAATAAATGATGAAAAATATTTATGTTATTTGTTACAATAGCATTAGGAAACGGATGAACTGTGAACATACATGCACCATATGCGTATTTAGAGCTATCAGGGAGCTGTATGAATTATCATGTATACAAAGCTCACACACGCTTACACCAGTACATTACGAACCACCGAATAACTTTTTACTGTTTATCAGGTTTTATGAGAACATTATTTAAAAATAATAACATAAGCCTTCTATACTCTTAAAGGTTTACATTAAAAAATTATTGTTGTTTATTAGGCCTAAAGAGGTATTAGTCTCGAAACACAATTTTATGTGGATTCACTCTAAATGTCGTCTGCTGTAAATGGGTTATTTAACTTTTTATTCGAGTCTATTGTAATTCTGCAAAATATAACAAGTTTTTCTTTAAATTTAATGTTATTGATTAACAAACTAAGCTGTTTAAAAAGCAACAGCTGCAGTTCTTAAGAATTTTTTTTTTTTTTTTACTTTTAATCTGATTAATTTAAATAAAATTTTATTTACAGTTCATGATAGATCTAATTAAAAGCATTATATATTTTTATAGAATTACGTTATATATTTTCAATTTTTTAAATATAACGTTTCGATGTTATTCTAAATGTATGTTCATTTAGTACTCTATAAAATGTGTCGCTATTCGACCTGGACTACCTCTATCGATAATCTCTACTAACAAACCATATTAAGCTTTCAAAGAGCACTTTTGGGGGTTCTTTAAAGCTTGCACTTTTCAATTTTTTTTTAAGCCCCAAGAAGCGTTAGCTCAGAGGGGCTATTAATTTCGTTTTGCGTCGTTTCACTGTAAATCTTTTGGCATTTTGCGTCGATTCACTATATGCGTCGTTTCACTATAAATCTTTTGGCATTTTGCGTCGATTCGCTATAAATGTCCGTATCATTTTCCAAACTGTTGCCACCGAATATTATCACCATGTGTTATATTTAAAGAAATTAAATAATGAAGAATCTGCCTAAATATATGTATGTCTCTCGCATTGGGATAAAACAACGGTGTAGAGTCATTAGGTTAAGCAGAAGACGTGAAAAACAAGCAATGTCCTCGCCGGGCCTCGAACCACGGACCTCTCGAATACGCGTCGAGCGTGCTGACCACTACACCACGAAGGCACGCGAAGAATGTGGAAGATATACCTTATAACGGTATATACAGTCACCAAATTTTGAATAATGTAATCCTCCTTCGAATATAGGCATCTGGAGGCCAAAATTTGGAATTTGTTTTTTATCGATTTCATATTTTGTAACATTTTAATGAGTTTTTGAACAAGAAACTGAACGATTTCAAAGCGAGCAATGGCAACACTGTACGAAAAAAAAAAACATTTTTATCTCCAGCGCGCGAGATTGTGTGTCGGAAATTCTAAACATATGCTCATTTAAAAGTTACTTTGCGATATTGCTGTTGAAGTGAATTTTATTCTTAAAGTGTGAAGAACATGATATTTAATAAATGAACGTGACATAGAAAACGTTAAAAAAAACCCACTTGGGGGTAATGTAAAATCTAAATGCTTTTTTTTTGGTTTTTTTTTTTTTTTTTGTTCATTTTTATTTCCGTGTGTTTCTATTTAATTAGTGGCTTCAGTTCTTTACTTTGAAGGTCCTGGTATATGCCTTTTTTCAAGCATTCCGAACTCTAACTTAGTAATATATTGTTATAAAAATAAAATTTTAGAATTTAAACTAATCAAAAACTATTAAAAGAAAAAGCTGCAATAACAATGCGATTTTGGGTTTATTATTTATTTTTTCTCCTATTGGAGCCAGGCCCGTATGAATTATGAGTTCTAGGCATTTGTCTTATTTGTCTGGTTAATCCAGCACAGTTTCATATCCATTTAACATCCGATATTGAAAGGAAACAGGTTTACTCAACAATAGCGAATCTTCATTATTCTTCCTAAAGACATTAAAAACTGAAGTTGACAAGCTTATACTAATTTAGAATGGTTGAAAAGAACACAATAACCAAAAGTTGATCCCACAGCCTTGAAACACAGACCGAACAACAAAAAAAAGAGGTTTCGTTTTGGTTGAAATCATCTCCTATTAGTCATTACAGCAACGATGCAGTTGTCCTTCAAATGATTATTATTAACGGTTGGACAAGGTGAATCTGATGCTCCAAGGGTCGCTGGAAAATCCTCATCATCTCTACGGAACGTTTTTTTCGTTCAGAACATGTTTTCATTTAGATGGGTGGCTTATTGCAAATCAACAAAATTCCAGAAAATTCCCTAGGGTGAGCTGTCTTTATTCGAAATGATGTTTCAGTCACGAACTGGCAGTCATATTTTTTTTGTAATGAAACAGAACTGGAATTTCCTTTTCTTAGTCAAATGAGCAATGACGAAAAACATCAAGTAATCAAAATACAGAAGGTTTAAACTCAATAATTCCCATTTCAAATGCAGTAACAGATGCTTTCTCCGGGAAAGGAGAACTGAAGAAATTATTTCGCCTAGTGAATTTTTTTAAAAGTCCATTACTCTTAACGAAGTATTCTCTGAAAAGAATATTAATGGATTTCACTTTTTCATCTCCACAAATGCAAAATCTTCAAAGAACAGTTAAAAACAAACCCTTCCTTCAGGCATTATGACACAATTCACTTTTTTGGATGTCATGCTTTTTTTGCACTTAAATGTTGTAACAGAGCATAACCATTTCCATCTTCTCTCTTCTTCCCCGCTTTGTCTACTTTTGATCATCATCTTTGTCTTAGATCATCCGCATATCCAAGTTTGGAGCTAGCCAGCGGAAAGAAATGCGAATGCACCAGATTTGAAAGAGAGAGTGTTCTCATTACGTTGATCTTAAGAAAATCTCTCTTGCGTGACCCTTTTCGATGTTGCTCAATGAGTAATAGTGAAGTGAGAAGGGGATGCCCAGCAATTCAGGTGATACGCAGCATGAGCTGAAGAGCCTAGTTAGACTGGAGGCGACTGGCGAATTTTAAACAACGTTTCATCAGCACAGATTATGGCAAAATTTAAGCTGGAAAAATAACCCCAGATATACAGAATCTTTTCATTGCAGCGTAACGAAATTTCTTATATTTACGCTACTTTCATTCCTGTCTTGATTCTTTTGACTCTGGCAACTAACTTCTCTCATCTTTAGTATGCTTGAAAAGTTTATGTCAACATTTAAGTTGGCAAAATACTATAGATGTATGGAACCTGTTTATTACACCGAACTGAAATTTCTCACAGATGTAGTTAGTACCCAGGACCTTTTTTAGATCTGACGACATCCTAAGCTATTTGAGATACGGAGCCCTTTATGAGAGATATGAATCAATTTTTACTTCCTTGTACGAAGGAAGTATTGTAATCTCGAAAAATTACGGGTACCATATTTCAACGAAAATATTTATTTTGATCGCTATCGAATGCAATTTAACGATGTTTTTGAGTGACATCCGTATGTGAGGACAGAATAAAAGACTCTTTTCCCCCAAATTAATTATAAAACTGATTTAAAATGGATTCTGAAGAGTTTCTTTGTGGCGTCTGTGAATACGTACGTATGTACATATGTATCTCGCATAACTCAAAAACGAGGAGTCTGAGAACGTTGAAATTTTGTATATAAGGCTGCTATAACATGTAGATATGCACCTCGCATTTTGGTTGCAATCGGCCGCACCAAAAAGTATATCAATAAATGTACATGTGTCAGGACTGAGTGTTCGGTGCATATTCTTGGCAAACATCTTCGTGAAAGTACTTAAGTCCTGATCTTGAACAGGGAGCTGAATGCAGCTATGTTCTGAGGTAGAATATTGTCATTAAGTGGTAGAAGAACTGCACTTTAAAGGGATTTAAAATCCTCTTGTATTAAACCACAATTATTTACAACCACTTCCCAACTCGGGAGGGATACAGAAAATAACGACCGCCACTTGGGTCTAAACTGAATAATCAAATTAATTTAAACTAAAACTAATTAGAAATTATGTAGTCGTTGCTCACAGAGCTATACACGAGGTTGGCCTCTAAACTAAATGGTGTGTAGCAAGGTTTAACTAATACTGACGCACTTAGATTTACTTCAATAAGGAATCACGTACAGCGCTACGGTTTAGAATTTAAATGCTTGCTAGTCAAGCGAACGTTGAATAGAGTGACCGTGATCTGAGACTAAAAGCTCTTTCACACTGAGAGGTTCCTACCTCTCGCTTAAATGTAACTTGGCTCCACTTCAAATTATCATAAAGCTGAAACGCGCGCTTATTCTAACGGGAAGTTGGTATGAGAAGAGATAGAAAGAGTCAAATTAAAATAAAACTTTGTTAGTTTAACTAAAACCTTACACATGTATATCCACTCTGTTACTCGGCTCAGCGAGCTCATTTTCTTTATTCTTACAAGTTTGTAAACTGTGCACTTTTTTGCTTCAAAAATGATTGAATTATGTTGTTCTTATTTTTCGGTTCAGATTTTTATGCCTTTCGTTAACCTGCATAGAATAATTGTGGAATTATCAACAATTTAAAAGTTTTTTTTAAGTGGGGCTAAGCTTAATTTTTGGTTATGATAGCGGCCATATTTGTTTACATTTGAAGCTTAGCGAAATAGTGGATTTGCTGCCAATCTCTAGAAACTAAGCTTCGCTACAACAAAGTAATGTCTTCTTTTATTATTGGGAATTAAATTATGCTTTATTCATTCTGGGATTATCATTTAAGTTATTAGCTGGTTTTTGCGTACAAATCGTAGTTTTAATTGAAAAAACTGTTTTTTTAACTGTTTTAACTGTACTTGGTGTTTTATGTTTTTCTATATCTTTCAATTTTTAATGAAAATATTTTGAACTTTTATGTATTTTTGCCTTACCGCGCGGCGCTGAATCGTCTGTGAAAAACTGTTCCTTTTTTACTTGTTTAATTTGTTTTATACATCGTTTTAGATTTATTATAGTATTTGAATAGAACGTCTGGTAATTCTTCAGGTGCTATAATTTTTCCTCACTCTGAGTTATAAAATGAATGAGATGTAACGCTGTTAAGTGAACCTAACGCCGAAGTGTGGCTATGGTAAATAAATATAGTGAACTTTAAAGAGTGCATTTATTCTATTGTGGTTTATGTGCTATGGACGAAGTAGATTTAATTCAAAATTCGTTAACTGTTAATTCAATACGTTTAAATGAAATGCAGGAAAATTGCGTATAATTTAATATTCCGTACAAGGAAGTCATACGGTGTACATATCAAAATTTTTGGATATGGGATATGGTACAATTTTTGGAGGTGTGTCCCAAGAAAGTGGCGGCCCTAAGCTATGGCTTGTGCAGTTTATACGTAAATCCGCCATTCGTAATACCTTGATGTACACAAATTTTCATACAGATTCGTACATTGATCCGTATCGTTTTTAAAAGTATCTAACACTTCAAGTGTACTTACGTAGTCCAAGAGGAATAATTTACGTTTTCGTATTACTTTCAAATTTAGAGGAGATAAAAGATGTTATTGAAAATCCTCAAATACAGACAGATAACATATAGATTCCTTTTTGTTTTTTTGAACCAGAAGACGTGAAAAATGTGCAATGCCTTCGCCGGGACTCGAACATTTCAAATATACATTGAGTGCTCGAACCTCTCGAGTACGCGTCGAGTATGCTTCCAATTACATCACGAAGGCGTGCGGAAAGGAAGGAGAAAATATCTTATTAACAAAGTATTTTAATGTCACGAAGTTCGGGTTGAAGTGTTCAGCTGTCTACTCTAATTTGGTACAAGTTGACGGTAAAGGTTTTCTTTGCACGAGGGCAAGTATTTCATTATTCTGTCTCATTAATGCCAGTTTAGTTAATAAAAAATAGCAAATTTAAAAATGCATCTGTTGCCGCTGGAGTTATTCAGACAGATCATAACAGACGCTTTTTGATTTTATTCTGAACTTCAGATTTCAAGGCAGTGCAGTTAATTAGTACAATGTATTTGTGACATACACGTAAAGAAAATCACTGAAGAAAGAGGTATTTTACAAGCATATATAATTTTGTTATCTTTCGCAGATATTAGTTTCCATCAATCAAAATTTTGAAACTATAGAGAAAAATGGTATCTGGGCCAATTTTTTTGTTTCAGAGGCAGTATTGTATCACATGTATAGATAAACCGTATACCGCGGAATTTAATGAAACATGCTGTTTCCACGAGGATCGTATGTTTATAAAGCTTGAATTTTGCTAGTACCATTCCATAGAAATATGGCGATATTTTTAAGGAGCCAAAATGGAAATAAGTTCAAATAAAGTAGTCTTTTGTTCTATAAAATTTCTAAGGAACTTGTACCGTTTGTAAATAGAATGATTTTGTTGGGTTCCGATGCGTTTATTACTCGAAAAAAGTAGACCATGCAATTCAGCCTATTACTGAATTTTAAACTGATCACTTCGAAACGTGTAGCGAAATGGAGTGGCATGGGAAAAAATAACTTTTCATGACAATATTTTGACTAAGAAGAGCTATTTGATATTTCAGTGGTATTGAAGTAGAAAATTTATAGTGTGATCGCAAGGTGGATAAAAATCCTAAAAAATCCAAATTGATGGTAGGCCCACCAGCGGCCGAACGGTAAAGTCGCTAAAAACATGATTTTTCTGTTCGAATCTCAGCGAACGGGCTGGCTGTTTTGTGGTTTTCTACATATGTAATGTGTAGTTGAAACAATTTCTCTTAGAAACTCCTCCACGAAGGTATCTCTCCCTTCAGACAGATAGCCCTCAAGTGCTTTGCCATGATAAAATAAACCAAACCTGAACTGATGGTATGCAACTAACAGTTGACGCTCTAATTGGGGTCAAGAAACTGTTTTTTCGGCTCATTTGCATTTTTATGGGGTCGCACTGCCATAAAGTTTGAATACCACTAAGATATTGTATTTTGAAACATCCGTAACAGCTAAAAATTTCAATAGGTTCCGGAAGTAAAACTGAAACTTATACTAAATGAACCTGGATTTTTCTTATTTATAAAGCAGTCATATTTTACTTTTGAAATCTGTAAAATTAATAACTGAATTACAA
>KK117290.1:234892-248448 GCA_000611955.2 Stegodyphus mimosarum | reverse complement strand
TTTCATGATTTTTGAAACTTGTATTTTTGTTCTTGCATATCCAACCAAAGCTGAGGTACTCGTATACTAAAAATGACAGACTACCTCTCCTTTAAAGGTGACTGACTTTTTGACTTGATAATGCTTCAGTGAATTCATAAAGTAGTACCATAACCAAGAACCTATTTTCTGATCATTTTGGATTTCTGGCTATTTTGATGGGTCACATGCCCTAATTTATCTACATTTCCAATATCTCAGATTTGTTGAATTAATATCGGCGCTTACGAAATTCGTACGACGTCACAGCCAAAGTAGTGTGTATGCTAGAAAAAGTCTCTAGCATATTAATAATGGCTTTGTGGAAGTATGCCTGCATTTGGTTAAAACATTGTTGGATAAAGCCGTTGAATTTGCATTTATTAGTACTTTTAAATTTTAAAATGCTTTGTATTGTATTGCCTTCAACTTAGGATGGACCTGGAATTTCTCATCAAGTCAGATGGCTTGATGATGCGCAACTAACAACTGGTCAGTCTCCTTCCTTAGCACTTACGTCCTCGGCGGGTGATCCGAGGGTTTCCCATCCCTCTCTTCTACCACCAGACCACACGAGAGGACTTTCGGCTCGCCATATATTTAGAGTGTTCCCATGCCGAAAAGACCCTAAACATTTACAAACATCCATGCCTTCTCCGGGATTCGAAGCCTAGACCTTTTGTACCGCAGTAGGTTCCATTAACTACTATACCGTCTGGGCGGCAGGTAGCACGATAATTGTGGGATATCAAAGTAACATGGAACGTTTTCAGCTTAGCTCAGAGTATTCAGAGATCACTATGCGAGCTTATGCATTTGAGGCTCTTTGTATTGCCTTATGTTCAACGGTCTTAGCAGTCCTATTGATTGTGCTCTGTCATATTGAGAAGAGCCGTACGAGTATTTTTGTCATGTGAATAGTTCGAGAACTGTAAAATGTTTTTGATGAAATAAACTTCATTAGGTTCATTGGTTCTGTGTGCATTCAATATATTCCGAACCCGTACGCTCGTAACAATACAGTTTTGAAATTTGATTTAAGCTGGCGATTCACTGTAACTAATTTTGAAAGTTTCAAATTAAATAATCTCTGAAACAACAGAAAGAATCTATAATTTAATTAGTCACACGAATTAGAAGTGTTCCGATCTCCTTTCCTTTATCGTAACTTTACACTAGAATTTTCTTTATCAAGTCTTATCCATCAGTGTGATAAATGATGGTTCACAACGCGTTTCCTGGAACTTGAGTGAATTCAAGTCACTACCCAACTCCGAAATCGTAACTCATTCACACTGTTACGCACTGTTTGACATTTCACAGTTCTTTACATTTCATATTTAGTGCTGAAATCTAGTTTGAGTTTAGAAAGGAAAAGAATTGCATTTAAGAGTTACACTGCTACACGCTGATTCATAGTCAAAACTCGTGAAATTTTAAAAAATCCAGCAGATAAATGTTTTGAATACTTGTTGCGAGGATGTTTACCGAAAATGCGAAAGACTGCATCTGTTTCTTGTGCAGCAATTTTAAATAATCAAAACACATGTACCAGAAAATATCCTGCTTCCATGACGGATCACTGCTCAAGATGTTCCTCAGGAATGTTATGAATAAATGATAAAGAAACATGTATAAGTATAACAAGAAAGTAAAAATATGAAAGATTTGTATGTTTTCTTTTTAAAGTTGCTCTCTGAAGTTCTTTTATTTTCCGCCGCATTTCGGTCCATATGAGCTCTTAAACACATGCATTGCGGAAATAAAGCTCAGGTTGAATATGATCATGGAATGTCAGTATGCATCTCCATCGTGAAGTCAAAACTGGCTTTAACGTCTTCGGAGGCAAGCACTCCTTTTTCTCATATTAAAAGCACTTCTGACAGTGAGTGCCGAGATACTAATTATGTAAAAACTGTGACCATACCAATGTTTGAAGTGCATTCAATTCTCAGTTCACATGGAACGAACTGAACTGTCTAAAAAGAAAGCTTAAGTTTGTTTAGTATGGAACGAAGAAAAAACTAACATCAAAAGCTGAAAGTGTAAAACGAAACTGTCTAAGGAAAATGAAAAAAGGAAAAGCAAAATATGTGCGACAATAGCGGTGACAGCAGATGATGTTATAATATTGGTACTTACGTATTAGCGTAATCGCTTTGATGCAGCTTGCCGATTTTTTACAGAGGAAAAAGGTGATTTAGCTAATTTTCAGATTGGAACTTACAGTGGACAAAAATAAACCGATCTTAAATAAATAAATAAATAAATAAATAAAATTTTAAAAAATTAAATCCAAAAGGCCTCTTTTAAAGTTTAATATGCTTTATCAATAGAGATTATTAATAGACATGGTCCAAGGGGGATAGCGTAACATTTTATAGGATATTAAATGAACATGCATTTAGACTAACTTGGAAATGTTATACGTCTTCTGCATATTTCAAAGGTGAAAAAATATGTCATATAATTCTAGAAAAAAAATATCTAATGTTTTTAATTAACTGTACCAAGCATTAAATGCATTTTTATGTAAATCAATCAGAATAAAAAGTAAAAAAAATTTTTAAGAACTGCATCTATTGCTTTTAAACAATTTGTTAATCAATAACAGAGAGATTAAATATGAAAGAATAATATTTAAAGTTTTTCCGACTGACAACAGACTCGAATGAAAAGTGAAACAACGTAAAACCGTGTTTCGAGACCGTGTTCGTTTCTAGCCCTTTTTGGTTAAAGATGTAAAGGGGCTCAGATTTTAATGCGTCGCCCTAAAGAGTTCTTTTAAACTTTAGTAGGGTTTACCAGTACAGATTATCAATAGAGATGGTCCAGGTGGGATAACAAAACATTTTGTAGACTAACATGAGAACATTATGTACCTTCAGTGTATTTGAAAAGTGAAAAAGACCATATAACATAATTTTTAAAAAATATTTTAATGTGTTTAATTAGATAAATCATGAATTAAATATATTTTTATTTAAATCAATCAGATTAAAATATAAAAAGAAAATTCTGAAGAACTGCATCGATCGCTTGTGAATAGCTTAGTTTGTTAATCAGTAACAGACAAATGAAATGTGAATAATAAATAGCTTGCGTTCTCTCAACAGCAACAGACTCGAAAGAAAAGTGATGTAAAGCATTACAACAGAAGACGCAAAATCGTGTTTCGAGACTAGTAGCCCTTTTGGGCTCGAGTAAAAAGAAAGAAGAGGGGGAAGAAGAAAAAAAATTGTCTCAAACCCCCCAGAACATCCCAACCGAACTTTTTACATATGTTTGAATTCAATGACATAGACCAAGTTCATTTATAAATATAGATCTTGAATGCAATTTATAGTTTATGGCCCAAGCTCATTAGCGGTAAAGTCGCTGAATGCTGGTAGTTCGGTGTGGGTCTCGAATACTGGTGAACGGGCTGCCTGCATGGGCGTCTTCGTGGTTTTTCCATGTATAACGTGCATAATAGCCAGTTTCCCTTAGAAAGCCCTCCATGAAGGCATCCTTCTCCTTAGGCAGATAGTCCTTTGAGAGTATTGCCATAATCAGATAAACCAAACTAAATAATAACTTAGTGCACAGGAGAATTTCACCGCAGTGTAGTTGTATGAGTAACTACATCAGCTCCTCGGATACTAGGGTTTGTTGAATATTATTAAACCGTGGAAATGAGAATCGAGAGATTGTTAGCTTCAAATATATTTGGTCACTATCAAATGCAAACAACAAATTATATTTATTTTTTGAAAGCTAAATGTACTATTTTTTGCTTATTAAAGTGTAGAAAATAAGCCAAAACTAGCTTTTAAATTTGCAGAACTTGATGAACTATGCAGAATTAGCATATCACGTACTGAATAATGTAGTGCAGAAATAAATGAAAAACGATTAAATGCTAATATTCCTCCTTAGGGTATTCTGTTTGTTTTAAAATAAATTCTTTCAGCGCTTCTTAAAGGGTTTTTCTCTCTCATCTTCTTTACCTGGTATAGGAATCAGATCAAGTAAAAGGAAGATTCAAAAGAAAATCTTCTTAAATTTCTAAAAATTAATAAATCAGGAAAATCTTTCTGATAGAGCAAAATGCACCCAAAATGACAGGCAATAAAATTGCAAAGAGGGTAAATAAAGTGATGAAGATGATCTAAATCCATTTGTTGTCTTTCTTGAATAAAGTTATGTATAACGAAGTCAGCATTGTTTAACAACATTTTTCAACTCTCAAGAACCTAGTACATTTGGAAAACTTAATGTTCCACATCTCCACGTCACAACTTCAGGTTTCTGTAAAAATGCCTTCATAAGCACAAATCCACAGCCATAATACGTATGCCATCTATAAAGAAGATTAAATAAATATAAAATGAATCCACTGGCCTATGTCCAGTTGAACTTCACGGCGTAACAGAATAGTAACAAGCGATTGTCAATGAACGGAAATCAAAGCTCGGGATTTATTATATTTCTAAGGCGTCATGACTAATCCAATAATTGCAACTAATCTGTTCGCTATAAATATCCTAAGACTTTAAACCTAAATTTACATTCTTAAAACCGCGTTTTTTTATTATTTTTTTATATTGGTAATAAAAAGAATTAAGCTTATTTTTATTGGATTACCATTGTGTTGTCCCAAGAAGCAGAATTATGAAGCTATTGTGATTCCAAAACTTAATACTAAACTTAGAGATGTCTTTCCAAAACTTTTGGAACTACTACCGTGGATATATCACACTTGGCAAGTGTTGTCATTGCTTGAAACATAAGGTTTATTTTACATATCGTGTATATATTTCATTATTATTCTGAGGTTGCTGCCCTCGTTTGAAACATAAGGCTTTTAACTTACCTTTCATATACCTAAGGCAGTGATGGTGAACCTTTTGAGCCGTCGTGATAAAATTTTTTAATTTTGAGTTTGGTGCGTCAAATTTGTCTCTCACTCCTAACGAATACGGCGATCGAAGGCTTCACGCCAAGAATGCACTCGAAAGCACCCGTGGTAAGCGCAACGCATGACGACAATGAAGAGACCATTAACAGACAAATATTTTTGTACTAGCGGAAGTACCGGATGCCAGTTAAGTTAGATTGAAAGTAAAGCATCTAACAACAGAAAGAACCATACCGCTGTAATCCTTCTCACGATGCAAAAAATACAATTCATAGTCATACATTTTTCATTCTCATGCGATATAGAACCCACATAAGAAATTTCGATAGAAAAATAAACTAATTCTCTCTCATTATATCAGCAACAGTGCCACGCAGTTTTTAATGATTTTCGTCTTTCTAATCAAATGGTCGCAAAAAGCTCAAGTTCCATCCAATATTTCACCTTATATTCAATTTTAGTCGATTAAATGTGGCAAAACATTGATCAGAATTGATCAGAAATCAATAACGGGTACAAACAAACAAGCGCACAAACAGATATTCTTCTTTATATGTATATAGATTTCGTAAAACTTACAAATTTTTTATTAACAAACACTACGATTTGAGAGCGAGCAGTAGGAACACTTTTCGAAATAAAGCATTTTGATCTCTAATGCGCGAGACTGTTGCCACTCGAAAAAATGTGTGCGAAAATGAGCGCTTTCTGAGATTTTAATTAATATTTCGGCGGCTTAAAGTCGAAATGGCTTTCCACGAATTTTTGAAATCGAGAATAATGTATTTAATGTTTGGCAATGCTATTTTTATTTCATCGCAAAACTTAGAAATTTTTTATTAACAAACTCTAGGATTTAAAAGCGAACTGTGGCAATAACTTTTGAAATAAAGCAGATTTTTCATCTCCAGCTTGTGAGACTGTTGCCCCTAGGAAAAATGAGGGCAAAAATGATCGTTTTTCGGAGTTTTTAATTAATATCTCTGATTTTAGCTACTTTTTTTTGGAAAAGTGAATGTCGACCTTTTCCAGGACCCAGAAAAGAACCGCTGAAAGTTTGGCGACGGTAGCTTTAGTAGTGGCTGAGTTATTAGAGGGCAAGCAAACAGACTTTCTTCTTTATATATATATATAGATCACATCCTTTTTTCTCTTCATCGACGGCTCTGGAAATGAGTGACGCATGCCAACCAAAAATGGGTTCGTGTGTGTCTTATGACACGCGTATCATCACTTACCCAGGCATAATCAATTCTCAGAGTTGCCATTCTGTAAAATGCTAAGACTCTTTTTTTATCTTCCAAATTTGACCAATCTAGAATTCCTTAACAAGCTGAACGACTTGAAACAGATTCCTAAACTATTTTTTGCATCGACCCTTTTTAAGAAAATGGTTTTCTTCATGGACCGCCTTACATATTTCTCTATAGCACAAAACATGTAACATAATCTAAATAGGAATAATTGCACATACGTAACTTAAAGATAACAGTTAGACTAAGAACATAAACAAAAGTTTGAAAAAATGGTTTGTTAAATTTAGGTTTTATTATTATTTTAATTTCACAAATGCAAAAAAGCATTCAGAAACAAAATCGCAGATTCTAATTGCACAAAAATTCGATTTTAGTTCATGTGGTCCCTATGGTTGATGTAGCACTTATGCAATATTTTTTAACATTTGGCATAAAACTGTTTGAATCACCTCGTTAAAAAATATTAAATCCATTTCTTGTTTTTCGTCGTATATTATTGACTCAACTAAAGTTTGCTTCCGCTAAAAAAATAAAAATAAAAAAACTGGTCAAAAACTGCTGCTGTTACTTATGAGCAAAAAAGCGGGAAAAGTGAATAATGTTAGTTCGGTAACAAGTTTTATTTGGGGATATTTTTCTGGGGTGAATTTTAAATTCCGAAATTTAGTTTATTCACGTGTTTTGAATATGATTTGGGATTGAACATTCTCCTTCAGTGCAATCAACTCTTCTTGCATCATAATATCACGATCAAACATATCGCAGTTCAGCGGTTCTGTATTCCATGCTGTCACCTTCAAATTTTCAGTGTCTTGGTAAGTACCATTAAAATATCTTTTTAAACTTTCCAAGCGACTGTTGTATATAATAATATACGTTCTAAAAAGTTTTTCGTTCGTCATAGTTTTTGGTTGGTTTTCTTGCGAGTTTATAAGGTATTTCTCCCACCGCCTTGGTATGCCTTCTTGGTGTAGTGGTCAGCACGCTCGGCGCGTATTCGAGAGGTCCGTGGTTCAAGTCCCGGCGACGGCACTGCTCATTTTTCATCTCTCCTGCTTTCAAAAAATTACCTAACGTCTCTACAATGGCCCCCGAACTAAAAGGTGGCGGATGATGATTCTCCACCACCAGGATTTGGCGATTAGGTACCCTAATCTCCAATCGCCCTTTAAAAGGGAAAGTATATAAGATATTTCTCCCACCTTCTTGACATGTCTTCGTGGTGTAATGGTTAGCACGCTCGGCGCGTTATCGAGAGGTTCGTGGTTCGAGTCCCCGCGAGGGCATTGCTGATTTTTCCTCTCTCCTGCTTTAAAAAAAATTGCCTAACGTCTCTACAGTTTTCCTTTTTTTTTGTTGCGCTTAATGCATAAAATTGCATTGTATATATTAAAAAAATATAATATTTAAAAAATATATAGAATAATTTTTATGAATTTTTTCTTTCCATTTATTTTATGATTTCTTCCTTGCTACATGATATAGCTTTAAGTCAATAAACAAATAGCTATAAATTTTATTAATAGTTTTTTTTGTAATCAATAGGGTCTTATTTATGACCATCAATTTCAGGAGCATATTCTGCTCTCGACCCTAGTCAGAGCTTTGATCATCATTGACCCCCTTTAAAATTTCCTCGACCCCCAGGGAGTCTATAGGGATCCCGCTGGAAATCCCTAATTTAAAATATACATATAATAAGAGCAATTAGTATTATTATGCCTATGATTAAAACGTAATTAGCACACTTGAAATATTATTCTTTATTTTATTTATTATAATAATTTATATAACTGATATAAATTAAAATACATTAATGTAATTAATAATAATTGTTTTTATGCCTGTATTTGTGCCTGTAATGCCTGTAATTAATAATAAGTGTTATCGTGTTTCATGCATTCCACGACTGGCAGAGAATCATATGAGATTTTTTAGTTTTATCTGCATATACTAATGCATAAATTTAAATACGTACGTAAAATAAAAAAAAATTCAATGCATTATTCAACTTTAATGCATTTGAGAATAAATGTATAAGCGACAACGAGTTAATTTTGAAATTAATAATTGCAAAATTATACATTAACTCTTAAATACATTTTAAAAGGAAAATGAGATAAGAACATCCTTGCAATAAGAACTTCTCACTTTTTAAGTACGCCAATTAAAAAAAAAATTTAACAAAAACAGCTTAAGTTACTTAAATGCAAAATGAAAAAATTCCTAATTTAGGGATCTGGTTAATTTTTAATTCCGTACAAATGAATTTTACATTTTTTCTTTTTAGACTACACGGAACTAAGTCAAATGATACTGGATAAAAATGATTAACATGTTAGAGAACATTTGAAATTTTCTAGCTTATTTTTTATGCTTAACACTTTTGAGCTAGATGTATAAAAGTCGAAATGTTAAACCTTTTCATCAAGTAAGATTCCATATTGCTTTCGCACGAATAAAATAAAAATCTTGATTACTAGTCCATAATTAGGATTATAAAATTGAGCTGAAAAAATATAAACTTGACCGAAAGTGATTAATATATTTTTGGAGTTATATAATCTTATCGTTACATGCAATACTTATAGCGTAGTACATAAGCCATTTGAAACGAAAACAAATTTTCTGATGTGCAGCAATAAAAAAAAATTAAGATAATAAATTCTAGATTTTAAACCATTTATTTACTTTTATATTTTATTTATTTTATTTTATATTTTTCTGCTTTATTTAGTGTACATACAGAATCGAATTTCAAAGGCTAAATTTTGGATTTCACTTTTTTCCCCTATATATCGCTAATAAAGTAGATTTTATATACAGCAAGTATTCTCAACATTTTTTGCCCCATACAGCCTTTTCACTATTGCTAGATCATTCTTCCCTCCATTCTAAAAGCTGAAAAACTATATATATACTTTTATCTAAATTTAGATAATTTTAAAGTTTTTTTTATAAATTAAACATCAAGAGTGTAGAAAATGTAGGATAAATACGTAAGACTTGAATAAAAGTAGTTTTTTATAGTCACAGATTAAAACTAAATATTTAACAGCTGAGTAAAAGGCTGATCGCTTTCCCCTCGACACTGAAATTCCTTCCCAGAGGTGAATTCTTCCCCGTTTGAGAACCCCTGATATAGAATCACCTTATGTGATTTTAAAAGGAAAAGAATTAAAAATTTATAATGATATTAGAGCGTTTGCATAGTTATACTTCCAATTAAAAACTTTTTGAGAACAAACAAACTCACCATATTTGATCAGCCGATAGTCTGATGGATTTCGGGGAAATTTTTTAATTTCCGCGGTATTGTTGCACTTTGAAAACAATTGAGCGTTTTCAAAATAAGTCTATAAACAAAAGATGAAGTTCTGTACAATGCAAAATTCCCACATGAGCACCTATAGTGTGTCCGCTTCTACTCCAAATATCCAAACAGAAAGAGATTCGTGCGTCTTCTGTCGTTCGGGAAGTCACAGCATTTAAAACTGCCACTTTAACTTTCTCGTTAGGGTTGCTCGGATTTGTTGTCTTTCCCAAATCGCCAAACCAGAAAATTAACGTCGCCAAACCAACAACCTGCTTCCGTCTCTTCCTGGCCAGACTCTAAGCGAGCTGAGACACTGCTTGCCGTGATTGAATTACGTGAACAGACTGGCAAAATTATTATTTAGAGATAAGTTATTTTTACATAATGATTTAATATGTGATTCAATTACAAGACATGTAGGCAGGTAATAAATATTTCAAGGAGTAACATTTTTTATAGCCAAAAAATTACGTTTCATTATTTTACTCAAGAAGAATTAACTTCCAGAAGATCTATTTATATTCTCTTACTGCACTTTTGCTCAGTTTAAAAGTGTATGAATGTATCTCGCAAAGCTTTTGAAATAAGATGCAATGAAAAAAATTATTTTATATAATGTTATGCCGAAAATACGTAATACATGACATTAGGAAATTATTTTTATTAGTTACAGTATTAAAATAAATGTTAAACAATGTCTCATTTATGTATAAATAAAAATCTGATGTGGACACCACATGACTTCCTCGTACGGCCGTAAAGTCGTAATAATATTTTACACCGTAAGGTCAATATCAACATTTGTAGTCTGTGAAAAGGAGTTCACTAAATGATACAGCTGGAATTATTATTAATTTACATAGCTATATAATGTACATAACGTGCATCCCATGCAAGTGCAGAGAATTCTACATTGCAATGATAAATTAAAAAATTCTGATGTATACACCACATGACTTCCTTATACGGAATATTAAATTATACGCATTTTTCCTGCCTTTCATTTCAACTTATTTCCACGAATTTCATTACAGATATATTTTTCCTTCAATTAATTCAGTTTTCCCTTCGCTATAAGGCAAAAATACATAAAAAGTCAAAATATCTATATTAAAAATTGAAAGATAGAGAAAAACATGAAACACCAAGTACAGTTAAAACAATTAAAAAAAATTTTACAATTAAAATTACAGTTTCTACGCAAAAACAAGCAATTCGGCCAGCGGGCAAGAAGGCAAATTTTTCGGGGCACAAAATTAAAAGTTTACTTTTGTTGTGACTCCGCAAAGAAACACTGCAGGCGTAGAAACTGGCTTCATTTGTTGTGGACGTTGTGCTGAGTCAATATATGGGATAATTTAACAACTTAAATGATAATTCCAGAATGGATTAAGCATAATTTAATTCGCAATAATAAATGGAAACGTTACTTTGTTGTTGCGAAGCTTAGTTTCTCTAGATTGGTAACAAATCCACTATTCTGCTGGTTCAAATGTAAATAAATATGGCTGTTATAGCCAAAAAAATTAGGCTAAGCCGCACTTAAACAACTTTTAAATTATTGATAATTCTACAACTATAACATGCAGGTTAAATAAAGGCATAAAAACTTTAACCGGAAGATAAGAACAGCATAATTCAATCATTTTTAAAGAAAAATTCCAAATTTACAAACATATAAGAAACTGAGCTCACTGAGCCGAGTAACAGAGTGAACATATATATATATGTTAATATACTTTTGGTGCAGCCAGTTGCAACCAAAATAGAAGTTGCATATCTGTGTGTTATAGCAGTCCTATATAAAATATTTCACTGTTGTGAGACTACTCGTTTTTGAGTTAGGTAAGATACATACATACATGCGTACGTACGTACGCGCAGATGCTACAAAAAAATTTTTCAGAATTCATTTTAAATCAGTTTTATAATTTTTTGGGGGAAGAAAGAGTCTTTTATTCTGTCCTTACATACAGATGTCACGCAAAAATGATACCCGAAATTTCTCGCGATTGCAATACTTCCTCTTTACTTCGCACAAAGAAGTAAAAATATTTTGTTTTGAACAACAATAAATTGTTATATTAAATATTGTTAAAGATTTACAACAATTAACTGATGTTAAATAATATTAAACTCACTACATATATAAATTGTTATTATATATGCAATTAGGTTTCGTTTGTAGAAAAATTAATTTTTTTAAAAGATTCTGTATTGGCAACACATGAATAATATTTTCGTCACTTGAAACACTTCTGTAGCTGAAAGTATATGACTACGTCCAACGGTTGTGAGTATAAAGATTTTGGGTAAAGACTTTTTAAGCCGTTTAAGACGGTGAGTATATATATACATACATATGTACACACACACAGAGACATACACACACACACATGTTTACTACTGCCGGCAATAAGAAAAGGAGGGGTACAACTAGATGTTATAACAGTCCCATACACAAAATTTCAACGTTCTACAGATATTTGATTTTGAGTTATGCGAAATATATATATACATACGTACGTGAGTACGCATAGACATCACGAAAAAAATCTCTTTTGAATCCCTTTTAAATACATTTTACAATTTTTTTTTAAAATAAAGATTTATTTATTTTGTTCCTACGTACAGATGTCACGCAAAAAATCGTTTAAGTTGATTCGACAGCGGTCAAAACAGTGAAAAATGCTGAATTTTTGTGATTGCAGTACTTCCTTTACTTCGCACAAAAAAGTTAAAAGTAATGTTGCACATACAAATTTATTAATGTCATGCATTAAATTAGCTCCCCTTGCTTTTTTCCGCAGATATGGCAATTTACTTTAATAAACCTAAATTTTGATCATATCATTTAAGTGAAATGCTGCACTGGTAATAATTAATTTTATTCCTCGGCAGAATCCTGTTATGACAAAATTTTAAAAATATGATGTGGACACCACATGATTTCTTTGTACGGTCTATTAAATTATACACAATTTTTGCAAATTTTGCATTTAAACTTATTTCTTCGAATTTAATTCGAGATATATTTCTCATTGAACTAATTCAGCTCTCACTTCTCGACAAGGCAATAAATACATAAAAATTCAGAATAGCTTCATTAAAAATTGAAAAATATGAAAAAATGTAAAACACCAAATACAGTTAAAACAATTAAAAAAACAATTTTTACAACTAGAGTCTACGCAAAAACAAGCAGTTCGGCGGTCGGATAAGAAAGCAGACTTCTTAGCGCACAAAACTGAAAGTTTACGTTTACTCCCACTGGGCAAATAGACACTGAAGGCGCGGAAACTTACTTAATTCACTATTCTGCTACGTTTCAAATGTAAACAAATGTAGCTGCTCCGTTAGTCTTAGCCAAACCTAAATAAGTGTGAAATTGTTGATAATTCTACAACTATTACATGCAGATTAACTAAAGGCATAAAAATCTTAACCGGCACACAAGAAGAACATAATTCAATCATTTTTAAAGCAAAAAATGCCCAATTTGCCAACATATAAGAAAAAATATCTGAGCTTACCGAGCCGAGTAATACACCGGTATATGTATAATTTTATGGCGGCCGATTGCAACCAAAAAGGAAGGTGCACAACTATATGTTATGACAGTCCGTTCTGAGGCTACTCGTTTCTGAGTTAGGCGAGATACATTCATACGTACGGACGTACAGACGTCATGATAAAAATCTATTGTAAATCCACTTTAAATCCATTTTACAATCCGTTTTGGGAAAAAGAGTCCTTTATTCTGTGTTTGCGTACAGATGTTACTCAAAAGTATCGCTAAGTTGCATTCGATAGCGGTCCGAATGGATATTTTCGTAGAAATATGATACCCGAAATTTTTCGCGATTACAATACTTCCTTTACTTCGTACAAGGAAGCAAAAACTGTCATGCATCGGAAACTGACGAAGGGGTAAGAGACTAGCAGTACTTCTAGGAAACCAATACGAGAGAAAAAAAACACCTTTAATTTATCTTTCGCTCAATATAAATAATAAATCGCAAATATAAAATAGAATGCATTTAATTAAAATTAATTACATAAAAAT
>KK117290.1:170583-234790 GCA_000611955.2 Stegodyphus mimosarum | reverse complement strand
GTAGCCAACTAATAATTAATTAATGTTTATTATTATATTTTATTATCATTAATATTATTTGAGTAATTCCAGATATTAAAGCAACTATAAACTTAGATCTTTGAAAAGTAATTCATGAACACAATTCAGTCGTTTTCAGAACAGAAGTTGTTTTATTATTATATTTTGCTTTACCTCTCACTGGCGACAGATTAAAAGAAAATTTAGAATTTAAATCTGTAGAAAAGCTATGCTTTCTTAATTTTCCCAAACAATTTTGAAATTTCGTTATTTCCTCCCTATTATTAATTACTCATAATCCTGAAAATGTTGAACGTAAAAGTATTGAATACATTTTTTGGGTTGTTTTTTAGTTTGTTTTTTAGTTAGCAATAGCTACTGAAAAATTATCTGAGTCGGTAATTTCGCCCTCGAATATGTCTTAGAATTTTTCATGTAAAGTTATGATCTTTTGCATTTAACTGTCTAGTAAAAGCATGAAGTATATTTTAACAACCAAACGTTTTGCTGTTCAGGAATCATTATTAAAAAGTTAGATCTTATATTTAAAAGTATACTTGCACCTAGAGAGTTGAAATTGTTTTCGTAAAATTCTCTGCCTTATTTTGAAAAATGTTTTAACTGAAATAAGAACATTTAATAAAATTTTCACACCTGTTTAGTTGTGACTCTACTATTACCATTCAGGAATAAAATTTTTCTCATCGAATCATTAAGTTAACCAGTATGTAATCATTTCATATTAATGCTCTTGTTTAATTATACAGAAGACTGTTCGCCCATTTCTTAGACGATTTTCATTGCATTTAGAGGAGTGTTTTACTTAAAAGTTTTGCGCTTTAAATGTTTTATTTGATAACTCTTATTCTTGACTATCCTTCTACATCGTAATCAAAACAATTTTTTTTTTGGTATTTTGATACTATATTCCTCCTGAACAGTTTTCCGAAATCCAAGGAGGGTTGTACGTCGACGTTTGGACAATCCGCTTTTTAAAAGTCCAAAACCGCAAAAATCCATGGGTGGTCAGTCAGGAGATTTAGTACGAATAAGAGTCAAGGATATCTGGGATATGATTGAAGAATACCTTGATATCTGTTCTTGCATCATTTTTTCTAGGAAGTTAATAGTAGATTTTGTCGTGTGGCTGCTTCCTTTGCCTTAATGCACTTCTACTGGTTGATGGATCATGGGTAGAGAGAAGGTATTTCATATTTGGAAATTGGGTATAAATACGTTCCTGATAATATGCGGAGTTGACCTTAATATTTTTTCTCCACTCTCTTTTTAAAATTTTCCGTTACTTGGAAAACCAGCAAAAATCATAAATCCTTTTGAAAAACTTTCTTTAGAGTCTTTGAACCATGTTTCAAGACTTTTTTTCTTCTCTTTGGTGATAATATATGGATATATTTTCATTGCAGTCATTTAAATATACCACTGATTCATCTATTTTAACAACATTTTCTATCGAGTAATTGCTTCTCATAGCGAATTCTGCAGCGCGTTCTGGTTTTGGCGATATGCCGTGGAGAAAGACATATGACATCTCATAGCATTGCTTCTCATATGCAATATGTTTTTCCGCCCTTTTAAAAGATTCAAATGAGCATTAATCACTTTGTTTACTTTTGATACTGAACATTGTAATGATTTTGCCACTGTCCTTTCACTTGACCACTGTTTTTTAACATTAAAGATCTTACCTCTGGAATTTGAAACATTCCGTTTTTACCTTGAATATGTATTTGAAACAACATTTTCAGTTGAAGCCAATGTTTGACGTTTTTTCTTTACTTTCTTGTCGACAATATTATCTATCATAGCTTTAGATATCGAAAAATTATGGCTTTCACAGCACTTTTTAATAATTTAAATACGAATGATTTTCTTAATCAGATTACTTCTCTTTTATTTCCTTGGATAACTATTGCTACTAAGCCTAATGAGGCTAAGCCTAATGATACGTTACACGTGACATCAAATTCTTTTCTATTTAAAATAAAATTTAATCATTTTCAAACGCTGTATTTACTAATTAGTACATTCAACGTGAATCATTGATTGCAGGGTGAACATGTTGCAAGTGCAAGAATAACAAATACATTTCCCTGAGTCACGAGCAATAACTTCGTGACTAAGCGTGAAATGATGAATGCCACCCTGGACAATTACTGATTTTAGTTTTCTTAATATGACTCACTGCTCTCATCATTTCCAGCTGCTGTTAAGTTGGTCACCAGTGATGAAAAGAGTGTTTAACCTTTTCTAAGGACGTCTTTCCGGAATAAATTAAGATTAAGCCTTCGTTAAGAGCGCAAACATCTCTGATCGATCATTCACTCCTTTTTCTGTTATAGTATGTATTACGAATGAAACCGAAGATAGAATTTTGATTCATGTATTACTTATACGGAACTAATTTATCAGAAATTTAAGATAGGAATGTATCTGCATACCCGTTTACCTTTAAATTTAGCTTACATACCCAAGTACTACTACCCATCCGAGAAAATAACATGAAGAAGTTTAATTTCAGTTAAGAAAGTTCATTTATTGTAGATACTACGCTTTCTTTGATAGTAGCATAAAAAACCTCCCCACTTGTAAAAAATGCTGTGACCATCCAACTTCACTGGATCACATTCTGAGCTGCAACAAACTTTCTAAAGGGGACTTAACATCCGATACCCTTATTATTATAGATTTTTTGGCGGTCAGCAACCTATGTCAGATCTTTCGAGGATAAGCAACAACAGATACAACGCAAAGTCAATGCATGGGATAATTTAATAAATTAAATGAAAATTCCAACATGAGTTAGGCGTTATTGGAGAAGAGTTTTCCAATAATTATATTTTGGCATGTTATTTTAACTTGGATTAGGCATATTTTAATTTAAAATAACAAAGAAAACAGTTAGAATTACAAACATCAAAGCAAAACCTCTTTTTTTTTATATATTCATGTTGCCATTCTAAAGAAAATAAACTTCTCGACAAAATAATATTATACTAAGAGAGAGCGGCTAAGCATTAATGCAGTGTTTCTCAAACTTTCAATATCTGCGACCCAATTTTCAATCATAATTTTCATTGCGTCCTCCCATACAATAACAATGTATTGAATGCAGTAATAATATACTTTGACGCTAAAGTTACGAAATGACCTAAATTATAAAGCCTGCAAATTATAAAGATAAGTATTAAATTTTGTATATGTTACTTTTAAGTAATAGATATTTTAAATAAATTACTTTTAAGTAATAGGATAAATATTATGTAACTTTTCCTTTCTAATGTTTAATTGAAACAGACTGCAAAATAAATTTTAATTAAATTAAATATTTATTTCCTCAATCACCCATTTTTAAAAGTACAAATTTCATAAGAAAAATAGTCTAGTCTCTGTTGCTCCATCACATTCTGCTATTCACCATATTCGGCATTCTCGCCATCTGCGCAACCTATCGAACGTCGCAAAGGCAAAAAACGTATATAAATGTTGCACCTCGTGCAATTCCCGTCAGTCGCTGTACAGTCGATTCTTCTAACGCTACCGAATCCATCTTGAATCTGCATTTTGTAATTTGCGCGTTAATTGCAATTCACGGTATTAAATAACGGCACTAGATTTAAATAGAATCATGGATACATTTTTAAGTCGTAAGCGAACATTAGACGATAATGAAGCATCAACAAGTGCACAGACGAGGTTGGATCTGGAATTAAATCAAGAAGATATTCTCAAGAATACTTAAATTTTGGGTTTACCATTACTGAAGCAAAGGAGCAAGAAAGGACCCTGCGTGTTATTTGCTCAAAAATATTGGCAGCAGACAATATGAAACCTAATAAACTTAAACGACATTTGCATTTATTTATTCAAATAATTTTAATTTTTGAATTAAAATTAAAATCATATGAAAAGCAAAAAACAAAAAACTATGTCTGTGAATGGAAAAGCTTTACTTGCTTCTTACAAAATCGCCATATAAAATAGCCAGATGTAAAAGGGCTCACACCATTGACGACGAGCTTATTTTGCGAACTGCAAGTGAGATCGTAGAAATCGTATTTAGAGATAGTTTTGCTAAAGACTTGCACTGTTAACCTCTACACTATTGGCCCGTCGAATCGATGATATAGCTAAAGATGTACAGTAGCAGCTTTTCGGGAAGTTATGTGACAAATTGTTTTCAAATCAGATTGATTAGGCAACAGATAGTAATAAATATGTCCATTTCGTTGCGTATGTTCGATTTTGTGATGGTATGTCAGCAATGGAACTATTTTTTTGTAAACCAATAAAACTCAAAGCAACAGCTCTAGCATTATTTGATATTTTAAATAATTTTATAAACGAGTCAAACAAAGACTGGAAAAATTATATCGAAATATGCACCTTTGGTGCTGGTACAATGTCTGGAAGATTCCAAAGTATACAAGCATTTGTGAAACAAAAATCTTCACCGGGCATCTTGACACATTGCACGATCCACAGAGAAGGTCTGGCTTCCAAAGAAATAAATGACCAAGAAATGATTTGAATATTATGCCAACGACAGTTGTGACCGTAGTAAATTATATAAAAATGAGACCCTTAAAATCAAGAATCGTCTCTGTACTTTGTAAAGACATGGGTGCAAGACATACATTGTTGCTATTTTATTGCGAGGGAAGATTGTTATTACGTGGGAAATTTTTGCAGTGTGTTTGTGAATCAGGAGACGAAATTGCCTGTTTTCTAAAAGAAGAAAACAGACATGAGGCTCAGAAGTTTCGAGATGGTTTATTTGTGATGAAATTGAGCTACTTGGTAGATATATTCGAGAAAGTAAATACCTTGATTCTTCAACTCCAAGGAGGAAATATACATATGTTGGAGATGAGTGATAAAATAAATACTTTTTGTAGAAAACTGGAATTTTGAAGCAGAAATTTAAAGGTAAAAACACCTAGAAATGTTTGAAGATGTGGATAAATTTATAAGGCTGAAGAACAACATGTGAAAGTTGTTTTTGAAACCATTGAAAATCGTTTAGCCATGCTGGAAAAGAATTTTAAAAAGTATTCATTTTTTTCTTTTTGCTGACGACAATTTGATAGCAAGTTACGAATGGTTAGAGATCCATTTTAAATACTTCAGAAGGGCTCTCAACTGCCGAAGGAGAAATTTTCATAGATTTCATGTCAAGTACCTTAATCAAAAGAAAGAAAATTTAATAATAAATCATTCTTTGAATTTTGGGAAGGCGTGGATGATGAATTTTCTATACTGAAAACGAAAGCATTTAGTATACTATTACCATTTTCGACAGCCTACGTTTGTGAAACCGGATTTTCTGCGGTGGCTGCTGTGAAGATAAAATATAAATCTCAGTTTAACATAGAAAAAAAGACTTAAGAGTGTCAATTTCTAATATTAAACCTTTCCTTTGAATAACTTTACTCTGCAAGACAAGCCCATAGTAGTCACTAGTAATTATTAAACTTGTTCTTAATTTAGTGTTGATAAATTAATTATCAAATACATCGTGCAGTACTGATCCATTTATAAATACATTGTGAAGTATAAATGTGTATTTTTTTATTATGTCAGACTGTATTTTGTTTTACTTCCTTTTAGTAAATTAATAATTTTTAAAATAATCTTTTATTTTCGACTTTTCGATATGCTTGCGCTCCCCATGTAGGGTTATCACCCCCCCCCTCTCAAGGGGGCCGCGCCCCACAATTTGAGAATCGATGCATTAATCTGTTCTCGTTGCGGAAACGTGATATACAGTAGGAACTCGCTATACCGCTTCTGCAACGCCATTTTCAGCCATTTTATATTCCAAATAATTATTTAGTCCTGCATCTATTGTTCTCCTAACTATCGTTTTACCGCATATAGAGTAGGAACTCGCTATACCGCTTCTGCTACGCCATTTTCGGCCATTTTATATTCCAAATAATGTTATTCAGTTCTGCATCTATTGTTCTCCGAACTATCGTTTCATTAATCGTTTATAAATCACGCGGAATTTCTCTCATGGATCGTTTCAGGAAAACAATTGGAGTGAAATACGTATTTATTTATTGTGTGACCTTTTCTTTGGAACATAAATACAATAATGTTGTAACGTTTCTCACGTGGCTTTTAGTACTGGTCGACATTATCAACGTCATTTCCGAATGTATTTTATTACATAAGTGAGTTTGTTTCTGTTAATTTTCATTAGTTTATTCTAATTGGTTGTCAATTAGATTATATAATTATTCAAATTGGTCTTCAAGGTCAATTTTTAATTTGCGTTTGCAAGAAGTACGAAGGCGAAGATGCAAAAGATAAAGATGAGGCCGAGATCTAGGAAGCTTTACAAAATGTTAAAACCCTTCTTCTAGAGCAAAGTGAATGAGATGCAGACCGTAAAAACATTTTAAGTCTAGTAAAGTTAAATTTTCAATTGCAAAATTCATCTAGAAAGCAAAGGACAATTAATGAATATTTTGGAAAAAATGTAATTTCCTAACATACGTAGTATACAAGGAATAATAGATATTATCCATTTAAAATAAGCTAACATTTTTACAAAGTGTAAACATTTTGAGGCCGAATCATTTTCTTCCCCCTTCTCTCTTTCAAAAACGATCAATTGCGGTTCGACTGAATAAAATAAAGTGAACTGAAATGGAGCAAGAGCTGTAGTACACTGATTTTACTCGGAATGTTGTTTTTTTGTCATAGAAAGAAAAGAAAGTGGTTTTTTTATATTACGAACTATTTCCATACTAATATAAATATATTTGCTTGCTGTATATTTGAGCATTATGTTACAGGGCTTACACATAGCAATAGCACTATATATTGGACTTATAGAATTTCCTTCTGCAAATAAAGCCACAAAGCTATTGATGACATCACACAGAATTACGGAATTCTTTTATTCCTAATTGCCAACTTAGAGCGAAGCTACATCAAAGGATTGAACATACTATTACATGAGTTCGTAATGGTTTTAAATGCACATAGAACTGATGAAAGCTTAATGAAATTAGTTTGATACTTACGTATTAACTCAACCACCTTGAGGCCAACGATGATTTTTTACAGATGAAAAGGTAGAAGTTACTTCTCACGTGTAAAGTGGTGGTTTTCGAGCCTTTTTTACAAAGACTACCAAACTATCGATATTTATCATAAGGCCGTAATATCAACATTATCAACATATGAAAAAACAAAACATAGATTAGCAATTTGAATTATGAATTTTAATTATTAAATAAGAATTACGTGATATACATTAAAATAAAACACTTGCATTCTTCTTCAACTCTTTCTGTAATTTTTGTACGCTATTCTTCGCTGGAAGTACACAGCTATATGTTTCAGCTTAAAAAAACAACAGAGAATTGCGGAACTCAGCTCTGTGCAAACAGCGACTATCAAGAAACACATTTCCTCCCTTCAGAAAATTTCCGGCAAAATTCTGTATTCTTGCAGAAATTTTACCGCAGTTTCTTCCATTGCTGGCAAATTCCACAGGCTCATATTTTAAAACTAAGGCAAAAAAAATCACAATTTGTTTATAAAAACCGATGGAACTTGGAATACAACAAAAAAAGATCGCATACGAAATGGCGGTGATGCTTGACAATGGATTATTATGAGCATGGTTGCCGAAAGAATGGTTATGTGTATGGTTGCCAGAGTTTGGCACATTCTGAAAACTGAGCGACTTCTACTAAGTTCGTTGCGTTAATACGTAAGTAACATTTATTTTTTCGTAAACGCCTTGCAGTTCTAGTACGTTTCATATATAAGTACTCGCACAGCACTTCTTAGTATGACAGAGCACAATCAGTAGTTACCACTTCAAAGTACTAAGGACGTTGAACACAAGGCAATGCAAAGAGCCTCAAATGCGTAAGCTCGCATGGTCATTTCTCAGTACTCCAAACTCTAAGTTCTCTGAGGCTAAAGTGAAAACTGAAACTCTCTCCACTTTTATAGAGTTCCTCCCGCTTGCCCGGAAATTTCCACCGTCGATTTCCGAAATTGCTGGAAGGCAAGCATAGCCACAGGTACACAAGGCTGCATAAAGTTACAGTTGGATATCAATCTTACCAGTTGCAGTTACAGAGGGATCAGATCAAAATGTCCTGGAGTGATCTCCAAGTCTGGCGAATTTTGTTGATTTCTCACCAAATTTGATGAAAAAAAATTAGTCACAGCCGATTTCGCGAGATAGCCATTTTTATCTCAATGTTAAATTTTCTAGAGTTTTTTAAATTTTTCCCAGAGAAGAGATTATTGCGTGCCTTTAATCATTCAGGTGTCTGACACTTTCATAACTGTTTATCATGTTTCTATAAATTCAGCAAAGTGCAGTTTGATGTCTGAAGTTTTATCCAAATGATACTTCGGCAACATAAAAGTATCTTGATTCGAGAAATAATAAGTGATCGCAGAAGACTCTGAATCGCTGATTCTAAGATCTAAAATTACAGGAGTTGATGTGAAAACATACTTTGTGCAAAGCCATGCCTCTGAGTGACATAATGCCAATTACTTTTTGTTTCAGAAACAGATTTTTCGCAAGACAGATGAGTTTTTGACAAAAATAAGGTTTTGCTTTTCTTTATTGCATACATATTAATCCAACTGGTTGCCTATTTTGTCTACCACCTTTATTTTTATACTCGTAAAGAATATTTTTAACCAGTGGAAAATAGTAGTTGCAGTCTGCATCCACAAGAAATGCAATTATAACTCTGTAGGAATTTTTATTTATTTTAAATAACTAGTTAAATTTAATTTTAAGTTCCTTTCTTATAAGCCTTCATTCCCCTAATTTTCAGTGCCAGAATATTTAAATTTGGTAGCGCTCGTAAGGAATGCAAATTCTACCAGTGGGAGAAAAAGTTTAAATAGCGGGAAAGTTAGAGAGTCTGGGAAAACTCTGTGTGTGTTTGTAAAGCAAGTTTCGACTTAGCATTTATTGCTGGTTAGACGTGGCTTAACAGCTATTATCTTGCTGTCACTAAACTCGTCTACGCGCTGTAGGATACAGGCTTGTCTGAGCCCTGTAGTTTAATTCTACTACTTGTTAATATCTTCAATTTTTTAGTTTAGTTCTACTGTTTCAGTTTCCGCCCAAGCAGTGGCGTATTGTGTTAGCGTCGATTTGACGCATCGTAAATAATTTAAAGAGTGTAATAAAGAGTAGTTTTAACCCTTCTTCTGTGAAGTCACTATTCTTCAGATTTCAGACAAAAGATAGACGATAGATCTCTACAACTTCAATGAAATTATTTAAAAGAAAATAATTCTTGGATTTTTTAGAGTCATATGATGATGAAAGCTTCATCTCTCAAAATTAAACGACATTTCCTGTCGAATAATAGTAAATGCAATTACCAATTTATCCATTGGGATCCTGGAAGATCCAAATCGAAAATAAATAACAGAGTTTTAAAAAATAAGGCTGTCCGTGTTATCAGATTTAAAAGTAAACATTTTACTTGTTTCCTTGTTTGATAATGACAAATAAAGCTCAAAAGCCTAATTTTATTTTCATTACTGCAAATGTGTTATTTATGTGAAATAATTAAATAAGTAACTTTATTTTAGTTAAAATATGTTTGCTTTTTCTTTTTAGTTATGAGGAGATCTAAATTGTTTTTATATATTGATATAAAAATTATTTGACAAACATAATAATTGCATTTATTTTAATTAAAACAGCTTTTGTCTTTATTTTTGGTTACTGCAAAAATGCAGTATATAGGCGAAGAGTCAGAAAATCTAGAAATAATTTTCCGTCTTTCCCAATGGCGAAAATTTCAAGCTCGTATTTGAAAATATACATATATATAAATAAAAATCTGAAAGCTTTTACATTACGCCCAAAGGGGCGTTTTTTTGATGTTTTGTGTGGTACCTTTATTTATTAAATATCATTTTCTTCGTAAACCATAACATTCAGTTCAACAGCAGTATCGCAAAATAATTTTAAAATGAGGATATCTTTAGAATTTCTGATACACGGTCGCGTGTTCTGGAGATAAAAGTGAGTCCCCCCCCGGTACAGTTTTGCCACAGCTCGCTTTGAAATCGTTGAGTTTGTAAATAAAAAATTCGTTGAAGTTTTACAAAATATGAAACAGATAAGAAAACAAATTCCATATTTGGGCTTTCAAATGCCCATATTCGGGTGGAAGCGTACGTTATTCAAAATTTGATGGCTCTAGAAACCGTTGTTTTATCAAAAATGCGAGAAACGTACATACATTTGTGCAGATCCTTCATTATTTAATTTCTTTAAGTATAATGCAGGTCTCTAATATTTGGTGGCAACAATTTGAAAAGCGAACAGAAATTTATAGCGAATCAACGCAAAATGTCAAAATGAAATTAATAGCCATTCTGGGCTAACGCCCTTTGGGATAATGAACAAATTAATAAATGATCTCATTATCTAGGCTACATAGTCTATGGTTCAAGGCCGATAAAATTCTAAATTTTGACAATTGTTCTTTAAAACGTTTGCAGTCGCTATGACCCAGTCAAATCACCTGCAGCTACACGAAAAATTAGATCAGTTCTTGATGGAGACAGCACTGAAGAAGTAGCAAATGAAAACAGGGACATTTTAATTATAATAATATATTTGTTTAACAGGAGGATTTTTTTGCCTTGAAAATGTAGAAAAAGGAACAACACAGTTCCACTCATAGACATTCCATCTTGATCAAGGAATATACTCGTACCCTTCACAATATATTTATTTTTCATCTAGCCTGTGCTCAATGAAGATGAAATATGCGTGTTTTCAAAATGCAATAAAACGTCACTTGAATGAATTCGAAAATGAAATGAAATTTCATCTACATAAGCTGAAGTCTGCTAATATTCTCATAAATTAAACTGAATGAATTTTCTTCTAATAGTTGATGACCGTAATTACACTATGTCGTGACTACATCACGCTTTGATAACCATGACTACGTGAATTTGCTTAGAAACCTCAATTTGCAGCAATGATCACTGGAAGTCTTAATGAAGGAAAAAAATCAGTTTTATTGCACTGCTCAAAAGAAAAAAAAATATAAAATTAGGGCTTCAGTTATCAAAAATATCAAACTAAAAGATAGGCAAATAACTATATAAAGCTATTCAGATAATTAGAAATTGTTTTCTGATTAAAAATTTAAAATTTAAAGTTCGATAAAATTCAGCCTTATTCTGAGATTTTTTATAGAAATGAAATATGTTTTTATAGTATGACATCACTGTTAACCTTATATTAAATATTACCTAATATAGTCGGTACGTTTTCTTATATACATATATTAACCATCTTTTTCTGCTTTTGATATAGTAACATTGTAGCCATATATAAATACCAAACTGTCAATGAATATGTATTAGCCTTTTAGAAGCATAATATATTCTTTTTATTTGTAGCTTATACTATAGCAATACTATTCCTCAAAGTAATTACCTGTAAAAAGTATCCATCTATACCAATGCGCAGCATAATAACACAGGACGGATCTTAAGCTTTTCATGAAATGGCCTTGGGAATAAATCTGCTCATTAGTAGTTTTTTTCTTCAATCATTAATTACGTAAGTGGAGTTAAAATATGCTTAGTTACAAAATCAAGATGACATAAAATTGATCGAATTTCCTGTTACTGAGAGTCATTTATTGCTGCCAGACTTAACATAAGTTTTAGAAGAAAACAAGAAGTACTGATCACGTGTAAGATGTTCTATGAAGACGTTTGCGTTCCAGTTTGAAAAATCAAAAACAGTAAACATTTAATCAACTTTAATTTATTCAATAAATGTAGAATACATATGTTTTGGGGCTGATTCATTACAAGGAGATGTCTTTGAGGAAGATTTCATCTGTGGAATAGGTTCCCATTTACATATTCGCAGAAGAATGACACAAAGAATTCAACTGTAGGAGTCAAACCGGTGATGGACTACCCGTGTTTCGTTGCTTTGACCACATGATCATTTCTGTCCAATATATTTGAGGTTTTTTTTTTTTTTTTTTTTTTTCATTTTACCTTTATGCAATGCCATGATGCTCAGTTTACAGACTGAGATGACGAAAGTCATGGAATATCTCCTAATATCGTGTCGAAGTTCCTTTTGCCCATCGAAGTGCGGAAAATCGACATAGCATGGACTCAACAAGTCGTTGGACGTCTCCTGTAGAAATATTGACCCATGTTGCTTCTATAGACGTCCATAATCACGATAATGTTGACGATGCAGGATTTTGTGCTCGAAAATAAATGTTAATAAATTTAGTTAATCACATAAATGCTCGATGGGATTCATTTCGAGCGATTTAAGTGGCCAAATCATTCACTGGAACTGTCCAAAATGCTCTTCACACCAATCGCGAACGTCTGTGGCCCGGTGACATGGCGCATTGTCATACATAAAAATTCTATCTTTGTTTGGTGTATGAAGTCCATGAATGGCTGCAGGTGGTGTCCAGGTAGCTGAACATAACCATTTCAAAGAACGGAAAATTCGGTTCTCTGATCCAACGGATTCGATCTTTGATCTGGTCCAACGGATTCGATCTTTGATAGACAAAGATCGAATCCGTTGAACCAGAGAACCGAGGAGATCGAATCCGTTGGACCAAAGAACTGAGGCCATGCCATGAAAAAACAGTCTACACCATTATGGAGCTACTACCAGCTTGTGCGGTGCCTTTTTGGCAACTTGGCTTCATAGTTTCGTGAGGTTTGCACTACACTTGAACCCTACCGTCAGCTCTTAGCAACTGAAATAGTGACTCATCTGACTAGGCCACGGTTTTCCAGTCATCTAAGGTCCAACCGATATGGTCACGAGCCTATGAGAGGCGCTGCAGACGATGTTCTGTTAGAAAAGGCACTCGATTCCGTGTTCCTCTGCCATAGCCCATTAAAGCCAAATTTTGTTCCACTGTCCTACTAGATACGTCCGTCGTTCGTCTCACATTGATTTCTGAAGTTATTTCACGCAGTGCTGTTTGTCTGTTAAAACTGCCAACTCTACGCACACGTCGCCAGTCTCGGTAAATTAAGTGCAGGCGGTCGCCCACTGCGTTGTCCATGATGGGAGGTTATGCCTAAAATTGGGTATTCTTGGCACACTCTCGACACTGTGGATCTCGAAAAGTTGAATCCCTAACGATTTCCGAAATGGAATGTCCCATGCGCCTAGTTCCAGCTACCATTCCACGTTCAAAGACTGTTCCTTCATACTATGCGGCTACAATCACATCAGGAACCTTTTCATATGAATAACTTGAATACAAATGAAAGCCTTGCCAATGCACTGTCTATTGATACATTTTGTACGCGACATTACTGCCCTCTGTATATTTGCATATTGCTATTCCATTTCTGTTGTTACCGCAATGTACAAGAGACTAGGAAACTGCTTCCTTACATTTCTTCAATACCACCGTAATTTTATGAACAGTGTAGCTATGATTTCTGCAAGGTAAAGAAGTGACTATTCAGTGAAGGTATTCAGTGAAGGTATAAAAAGTCGAGAACTGTATAATTCAAAATGTTGACATTTTAAGCTTAGTTGGGTAAATTTTAATTCAGCTTTTGGTTTTCCACAAACATTTTTAATTGTGGTGCATTCGTAAATGATAATTGAAAAAAAAACACTAATTGTTTAATTTTATCTCGCTTCCAGTTTGTTGCAATATCTTTTTTTTAAGATAACTATTCGATTAGAACGAGTTCATGAAACATCCGGAAAATTATCCTTTTATTATTTTCTTTTATTGATTCATCACTTTTTTTTTTGCAAGATTTCGTGTTTTATTAGTTCTTTCTTTATAACAGCGCTGCAAATTGATTTTCATCTGGAGCCCTGATTTCACCTCCTCCTCCAATAGCGAAACGTCTGGCGTCGTAAGACTAATGAGCGTATCGAATGCGCTACTTCGTTGCACATCTGTTGGGTCAGAAAATTATTCAATTCTTTGGATGAATTTGTTTACCCGGAATCTTTTGATCATTAACTGTAAAAGTTCTTCACTTCCGAAAGGAAATCGGAACAAACTTTTTGAAACTTCTTTCACTACCTGAAGAAATAATTGTTTCCTTATTTTTTAAGTATGAATAATGAAAAATTTTGCAATGAAGTAGCCGTAAGGAACATATTTTGTATTTTAAGACTATAAATAACATAAGCATTAGCATAATATAAGTTTTATAAAATACAGAATATATTCTGGAAAACGAGTATGTTTCATATGGATTGCACAGTCCTGTAATATGAGGTTGACTGCTTTCGGATAAGATGCTTTCATCCTGAAAATGGGAAATTTGACTACCGAAACACATTAATGTAGATCCGTAATTTTTTTCCTCATTCAAAGGTTTCGCTTTATTTGATTACGGCAAAGCACTCGAGAGCTGATCTGCCTTGAGGAAGGAATAACCTTCGTGAAGGACTTTCTAAGGAGAACTGACTCGTATACACGTTACACATGGGGAAAACCACGAAAACGCCCATACAGCCAGCTCTTTCTCCGGGATTCGAGCCCCAGACTGAACTACCAGTATTCAGCGACTTTACCGCTCGGCTGCTGGTGGGCCTATTCATTTAGTGATGTAATGTTTGTTAATTAAAGCTGCGATGAAAAGTTTCTTTTTAGACTAAATAGTTAGACTAGTTTTGAATTAAACAAAAATTAGTTTAATCTTATACACTAAAAAAATCAATAAATAAAATTTAAAAAAATTAAATCGTGAAAATAGAAAACGCACAATGCGCTGATTAAGGAATACGCAACAAAAAAATAAGTATGTTTTATTGGGCACTAAAATTAATGACAACACATGTGATAAATCACTTAATCACATCAGTTAGTCAAATCAACCGACTTTACCGCTCGATCGCTGGTGAATCCACCTCATTCAAAGGAGATACACAGTATTTTGTATTTAACTTTTCAAATGTCATCGAGTTCTATTCAAATATTAGCTCCTATTATAACGCAAATGGTGTTTCAAAAGAAAGTAAAAGATATGGTCTTCCTGAATATTTATAAATATAAAACTATTTATCATAAAAATATATATACGCGGATAAAAGAGAAGAATTAAGATTTTCCTTAAGAGGTTGGGAAGTATTTTATGTTAATTAATCAAGTATTATGATTTAAGCTTTACTATAACATCTCCTCACAAGAATGCAAATTAATTGCTTTCTTGTAGTAAGCTAGGATTTCGAATGTTTAGGTGACAGCTTCTGGTTACCGCATCTTGTTCTAACTTGTTTTAGCTAGCTCTGCTTGAATTTGTAATCTGGCTTTTGCGTCTTGCTAGCCAATGGTGTAAAATACGCATCGCAAATACCTGAATAACCCTAAATAGGTTATTTTATGTGTAGCCTCAGTCTACGTTACCTACACTGAAATTTAAACATTTTGTTATTTCTACGCAAGCACTATAGCGGACTCTAACATCTGCATACGTGGAGAACAAGGAACTCCTGATCATTACATTTTCCCATATCCCGTAACTGAGGATAATCATATAAAATCCCCACAATCTGATCTCCTGACATTCCAAAGGTTTCTAATTAAAGATAAATATCAGTACCCGAAGTATAAAAAAAGGTATGCAATGGCTCTCGTTCTGCGGCCTAGGTCTGTATCAAGTATAAATTCCTCATGTTGCATAAATTTAATGAAATTTTGCATCCTGTGAATATCTTCAAGGGAATTCCACTTGTGAACTCTATAAACTGTAACAACCTGCTCCAGCAAGTATCTTTTTCAATACACTGCTCGACATTGAAAATGCAACACCAAGAAGGAGTGGTCAGAAATCTATGCAAATTTTAGAGTAGACGCACTGAGTTATGCGAATGATGTGAAATGCGCAGCTCTCCGACGCACGTGAAGTAAGATATAAGGGAAGGAACGTGAAGAATGGGCAATATTCGTGTCGTTATTTCTGCCAGACGAATTACCGAAGAAAGTTGGTTTTTGTTCCGGAGAATACGTGTAATAGGAGAAAATGCCCGGCTGTCGGCACTTCCAGCAGATATACGCTTTTACGAGGGCTATGGTGATCGGACTGAGAAGGGCGGGTTGGTCCTTATGTGAAATCGCAGGTGATACCCACATGGATGCGAGCACGGTGCATCGGCTATGGCGAACATGGTTGGAACAAGGGGATGTGGGAAGAAGGACGGGGGCAGGGGCAGCCAGAGTGATGTCAGCACGCGTGGATCGACACATCTGCCGACAAGCTGTGGCGGTCCCGCAAGTCACTTGTACCGCGATTCTGCAGCATGTGCAAGATACCCTGGATGTTCCCGTGTCGACGAGAACCATTTCCCTTCGATTGGTTGAACGTGGCCTGCACTCACGGCGTCCGTTAAGAAGACTGCCATTGACCCCACAGCATAGACGCCAACGTTTAGAATGGTGCCAGACTGGAGCGATGTGGGTGATAGAATGGCGAAACGTTGTGTTCTCAGATGAGTCACGCTTCTGTTTATCCAGTGACAGTCGCCGCATACTTGTATGGCGTCGACGTGAAGACAGATCTAATCCGGCAGTAACTGTGGAACGCCCCACCGCGCGACAACATGACCTTGGTTTGGGGCGCTATTGCCTATTACTCCAGATCACCCCTAGTTTGTATTTAGGGCAGTATGACGGCCCAACGATACTTAGATAATGTACTGTGGCCGGTGGCAATCTCCTACCTTCAGGGCTGCCCAATGCAATTTTTCATCAGGATAATGCCCGACCACACAGTGATCGCATCTGCCAACATGCTGTGCAAGGTACACAGATGCTTCCCTGGCCACCGTACTCTCCTGACTTGCCACCAATCGAACATGTGTGGGATGTAATTGGACGCCATTTGCAGACTCTGCCCCTGCCTCGTTCAGAAGGCGAACTGTGGCAAATGGTTGAAAGGGAATAGAGGGCCATCCCTCAGGACACCATCCGCACTCTTATTGACTCTATTCCTGGGCGTGTTTCTTCGTGGATCGCTGTCCGAGGTGGTCCTGCATCCTACTGAACCGACGCCGTTATCGCTCTGTATTCTACCTATCATTTTAAAATAAAGATCACTTATTGCTGCTTGCTCTTTCTGTCTTGTTTCCAAATTTCATCACTTTCTGACCACTCCTTCCTGGTGTTGCATTTTCAGTGTCGAGCAGTGTATTTAGTTGTTTTCTTGTCAAAATTATTTTCTGTATTCCCAATTTTTGCATTCTCATATCTCTCAGCCCTCAGTTTCTTATTCTCAGTGTTTTTTTATGTTATCGTCAAACAAATTGACCTGTGGACACCTCTTAAGTATTATTAGTACAATTCATATCATTGTGTTCCAGTACTTAATATATTTATCTCATTATGTTTATCTGTTACTTACTATGCTTATCTGCTACTTTTGTTACATTAAAATAGATATTCTCAATTTAATTTGTAAATTTCAAATTATATTGAAACTATGTTGTTATCTCTTTACATCCTGAATCATTATTTTTAATAAATACTTGAGGCAGTGTATACGGTGGGATTGAGCAGTGTAGCATAATAGGTAAACTCTGGTATCCTTTCGAAAGATTTATTTGCTCATTTCTTCAACTTTTCTTTGTAAGCTAAGCTCTTCTAACGCTTGCAATAGTTTTAGAGTTAATTAATAAAGAAAGGCATTACTAATTAACCCATGGTACCTGGGTTAATTAGTAATGCTGTGCCAAGAATAACTCTGTCGTTGGCATATTTTAGGGTTTTCGCAGTTAGAGGATTTGGGAGATCGTTGATGTACATATTAAACAATTTTGGCGTGACAATAGACCCTTGCGGGACTCCGCTAGCCATTAATTTCTTCTGGGAAAGTAAATCTCCGACGCGAACTCGAAAAGTTCTTCTTCTGAGGAAAGAGATCATCAGCTTAATGAAACTTACAAGGAACGTGAAATTATTCAATTTGTAGATTAAGCCTTCGTGCCAGACTTTATCGAAGGTTTTCTCTAGATCCAGAAAAGAAGTAGCTACTCCATTTTTATGGAGGAAAGCTTCTGAGAAGTATTCGACTAAATTCAGCACCTGATGCGTAGTGTTAAGATTTTTCGAAATCCGAATTGGGTGGGATCTAGCAGATCGAGGCGTTCTAAGCGTTTCGCAATCCTGTAGTTTAGGCCGGAGCAGACTAATTGGTCTATAGCTTGATGCATCTGAGGGATTTTTCTCCGGTTTCGGAATTGTGATTATAATTGAGTGCTTCCACTGCTGTGGAAAGTAGCTGCTTTTTACGCAGGCATTAAAGATGTTTGTGAAAAAAACAAGATATCTTGGGGGGAGAGCTTTTAGCGCCTTATTATTTATATCATCGTACCCTTGGGCTTTCTTTGCGTTACGTTTCTCGATAATTAATTGAACTTCTTTTGGTGAGACAGGGAAGATGTAGTTGGAATTTTTTCTCATTTTAATAACGTTAACGGTGTTGCTGACCTCTTCCTCGTGTTGTAAGTCAAACGGCGGGTTTGGTTTGAACGTTTCTTCTAGGTTTTTACCGAAGATGTTAGCAATCTCGATTTCCGAGTAGTAGGTGGAGCCTAAATGGTTTAACGGGCTAAGCGATTTTCTTTTTCTTTCCTAGTTGCTTTCGCAATTTTCCAAAGTCTATCAGTATCACTTCCAAGATTTTCTAGAAGGGAATATTCGGAGCGAAAATCACTAATATCTTCTGAAACTTTCCTATTAAGATAATTTACTTGTCTTTTTAAGCTAAAATTTTGAGAGCTAATTTTTTAAAACTACTCGTGCGATTTTTACAAAACTTGGCAGTTTGGCATACTTTGAGTCGTAGAATCGAAATATGGAAAAAAATTGGAATGCCATTTTAGAAAAAATTCGATTTTCTGTTAAAATTTCTATATTAAAATAATTCTATATATAAATCTAATACATATCCGATGTCATGCTTTCGAGATATGAAAAACGCGAGTTGAATTTCGTCAAGCGGGCCTGTAGAATGGGAGATATAGAACGCATTGTAGGGTTGCGTGAAACTGGGTGGTCATACCCAGGGCTAAAGAAAAAGAAGGGCTGGTCCATCCCTTTGAGGGGAACGATGCCGACACGAACCCTGTTGGGGAGCAATGTGACGTCACTGGGTTCCTCACATGGACCTTATAAGAAGGTCTCTTATAAAGTCCATGGTTCCTCACCTCGTCTACTGACCACAGTTTTCCAGAGTGAAAGCTTAAATCTTTACTTCTTAGATTCTTTGAAAGAGGTTTCTTTTACTTGAAAATTGTAGCTCAGGATACTTTTAAAATGAATTAGTATTTAGAAAGAGTTTGTAACGGGAAAATATTGAAAAAAGTGCGGCCTTGTGCCATTGCTACCTGCGGTAATAAGTTTCATAATACGAAAGAAATAAACGTGATATTTTCATCGGCTTCCGTATAGAAACGTTCAGCAGACGAAAGAAAGACTGCGTAAGTGTTGCAAAGCAAGCATACATTTTTTTTTTTTTTGGTTCAGTCTTTTATCAGTTGTTCATCATATCAATAAGAAAATTATTGAGATGGCTTTTTATTATTATTTATACAAAACTTTTTATTATTATTATAGTGTTTACTTTATTTATTAAATATCCCATTATTGGCGCTTATAACACATACAATTCGATTCAAAAGCAAAATCACAAAATAATTATAAATTATAATACCTTTAAAATTTTCGATAGACAGTCTCGCGCGCTGGAGATAAAAATGCTTTTTTTTAGTACAGTGTTGCCAGTGCTTGTATTGTAATCGTCGAGTTTGTTAATTAAAAATTCTTCAAAGTTTTACAAAATATAAAATAGGTAATAGAACAGGATTATGTTATTAAAAATTTGATCGCTCTAAGGTACCGTTGTTTTTTCACAGTTCTAGAAACATGCATACATTCTTCTCTATTCTACAAAACATTCTATTCTACAAAAATCTTATTAACTCATTTCCGCTGCTAATTGAAACACATAATTTAATGAAGCGAAATGTTTGAATTTAATGTATTATAAAATTTACTGTTAGCATTAATTAAATTTTAATCAGATGGGTTTCTAAGGTCGTTCTAGCACATACTCTGAAAGTACGTTTGCATAATTTTATTTAATATTTCTGTAATGCACCGTGCGACATCATTTGCGATATTTTAACTCTAGAAGAATTCTTCGTAAATCTGGAAATTTATCAATGTTTTTACATGCGTTTAAAAAACATTGTGGGAAAATTAACCACATTTAATGCATATTCGTCTTTAAATATTAGTTTAAGCTTATGTTTTACGCTTACTATAGTTTAATTAAATATGCCATAGCTACATTACTATATCAGATATAAATGCATATATATTGTAATTTCATGAGACAAAATCCCTTAATGATATTATTTACCAAACAATTCTTTAAAACCTTTTGATTTTCAAGCAAATACTCATGAAACCGAAGGCGGAATAACACACTCAAAGCAGCAAGCGAACCCAATTACGTCATCAGTCTCTTCTTCCGGTTTCAGCTGCGGGAAGCCGAAGAACCAGCCCTTTAGCCCTGGTCATACCGAGCAATAGGCCGCCATCTGCAGCATACAGACATAGCTGTGCAAAGATGTTGGCAGCAATGGTTGCTACAAGGAAACTGCCGACGAAATGAAGGCTCTGGGAGGCCAAGGAGCACAAATGCGAGGCAAGGTAGGATGACTGTTCGTCAGGCCCGAACCTCGCCAACGGTATCATTGTGGACTATTCAACGCTTTACAACCAGGTCTAAATCTCCCGTGGTACCGTCCACCATCTCATGGCGCTTGTCTGAGGCGGGGTTACCCTCACAGAGACGTTTAAGACTTTTGCCTGTCACCCCACAACATCGGTGGAGTCGTCTGGAGTGGTGTCGCAGCCAATCATATACAATCATGTACAACATTGTACGAACACTAACATCGTATAGTGTTCAGCGATGAATCCCGCTTCACTCTTGAAGCAGATGACCACAATGTTCGTGTATGGAGAGGACGGGGCCAGCGGCCTTTCTTTTACAAAGGCACACAGCTATAACACCTGGTCTGATGGTGTGGGGCGCTATTTCTTACGATAGCAGATCATCTTTAGTCATTCTCCGTACATCTTTAATAGCTCAACGATATATTGATACCATGCTGTGGCCGGTTGCATTACCCTTCATGTCACGTCATCTTGGGCCATTTTCCAGCGAGATAATGCCAGGCCACATACCGCTCGCGTATCTCTGGACTGTCTCCGTGCGTTTGATATTATTCCTTGATATTATTCCTATTATACCTTTCATCAATCGAGCATGTCTGCGACGTGGTAGACCTCTAGATTCGAGCACCACAAAATATCGCAGATGTGAAGCGACAACTGATGAATGCCTCGCAGAAAGTGTCGCAGAAGGACATTAGGAACCTCTACCACTCCTTGCCTCGATGAATTCAAGCATGCATTGCCGCCAGGGGCGGTTCAACCAACTACTAGTTTGAATACTCAATGGGTGATTGTGAACCGTGAACGGGTACTATGACCTTGATTTTTTAATCATTTTATTATCTGTGTATGAGCTATACACATATTCAATTTCATCAAAAACAACCACTTCCTTCATGGTGCTTCGATTTTTTCTCAAGAGAGTGTATTTTGTTTTCACTAAAATATTTCGTGGCACCGCTAGTCTCATCTCGCTTCACTCTGTCTAGGCGCTGCGGCACACTAACATTTGTTCTACAACTGAAAATTCTTGGTTTGCTTCGTTTCCTCGAGAGAGAAATCATGGCTGCCATCTAATTTCTTCAGTTTGCCTCTAAGTTCTATGCAAGCGTTTTAGCCGTATATCGACATTACATTATTTCTTTCTTGCTAAAATATGACCGATTTTATCATTAGATCAACTCAAACGATTGCCTAAGGGGACCAAGAAACAGAAGTGGTCGTTTTACACATAGATACAGATAAATCGTTAAACAGTGTCGATTTTTTAAAGTTTTAGAAAAATGCTCTTTCATTAAGTATTAACACACATACACACCCACGCACGTACGCACATGCACACACACGCACACACATCCATAATTAAACTTGAAATTTACGAGCAGTTTCTAGCAAAAACTGTGCTGCAGAATTGCATGAAAATTGGCTAATGGCAGAATGAAATGATGGGAATTTTATCCTGCAAATTTCATTACACTATTCGCATGTAACTGTTTGGTGGGGCTTTATTGCAACCTTCGCAGTGGGTCCGTTTTTTGTCGAAGGGCACAGCGTCGCAGGGCCTGTGACATGCACCGTCACCGGTCAACGATACGCTTCATTATTATCCGTTATTCCGGCTCTTCAGGGAAGGCGGTGCAATACAACCACAGTGTTTATGCAGGATGGTGTTCCTCCACCCATCACCCGTTGTGTGAAACAAGTGCTCCGCCGCCATTTCGGTGACGACAGAATCATCAGCCGCCAATTTCCTACAGCTTGGCTTCCTAGATCCCCCGACTTGAATTCTTGCGACTTTTGGCTGTGGGGATACCTTAAGGCCATGACTTACCGTGATCACATCACACCTCTATCCGACCTTAAAAAAGCATACAACGCCATGTACGTAATATTCCCCAGTTCGTGCTGCTTTCAACAGTCGAACATATGATTTTGCTCTTTCAGATGGTAGCAGTGGACATCATATCGAGCACGTTTTGTAAACTTTTGTAGATTATTTATATGTTCTCAATAACGCTATGAGAGGTACCATGACGCCACCTAGGGGTGGTTTTTAAAACTCATTGCTTTTTGTTTCCCGGATAAAATTCCCATCATTTCATTCTGTGATTACCCAAATTTCATGCATTTCTGCTATATCGTGTTTGCTACAGACTGTTCGCAAATTTCAAGTTTAATTATGGACACACTGTATACATTATAAGTATAGCAAGAAAAATTTAGGTAATACAATAGCTTTTAAGCAAAAATAAATAAATAAATAAACAAAATAAAAGAAGAAAGTTAACGCAGTGACGCCTAGCTGGATCTATCAAGGAAAAATTCATGCACATGTCTACAGTGAAGGAAAAAAAATGTGACTCATATTTGGAAACAAAACTACAAAAGATTTGCATTAAATTCCTTCATTTCTTCCAAAGGTGAAGATTCCAGAGGTACTAATTAAAGTGACTAGCTCAAGGAACTATAAAAAGTAGAAGGCGAATTCTAAGTAACACGTCTTCAATCAGTTCTGTTACAAATATACGAAAACTGCTTAGAAAACAGCTTTACTAATATATTTATTTCTCAAAAAATTTGTGCAACATTGTCGGTGTCGGCAGCAAGTTCAGAAGGAATTTTTCAAAGCTCATAAAAAGAGATAGATACTACTTGTAAGATAGCTCAGGAAAGACTCACTTATCGTTATTAGTTTATAAAATATTTAAACATCCATAATAAAAGTTCATTTATAAATATTCATATGGGTAGGTGTATGTTTTTCTTGGATGATAGAAAATATATAAGAGTAAGGTTTTTTTGTCTAAAGGGGGAGATACTCTTGCCCGGTCCTTGTTGTAGAATACGCTTTTGAAGCGTGTAAAATATTTCAGTCAGTTTAAAATGGATGTACAAATATAAGACCTTAAGCCTTCTTGAAAGTTATATTCTGTTAAGAAAAGTCACTGATTAGTTTTCCTGAGAAATGTCAAAAATTCTGCTGTTAGCGAACAGAAATTAAAGGCAGGAGCTTCAAAATTCTTACTTCATAAGATGTAAGTTTGTTATAAAATTTAAATGATTGAAGGCATTCATAATCAAGTTTCAAAAGCACCAAATTAATTGAATATTTTGTTCAAATATAATGCTTTTAATTATTTAATATGCCTCTCCTAATTAATTTCTTTATTTAATTTACTTAATTTTTAATGAAGTATTGTAATCACGAAAAATTCCGGGTTTCATATTTCAACGGAAATATCCATTTTAACCGCTGTCGAATGCAATTTAATGATGTTTTTGCGTCGCATCGTTAAATTGCATACGTAAGGACAGAAAAAAGGACTCTTTTTTCCCAAACGAATTATAAAACTAATTTAAAATGGATTCAGAAGAGACTTTTGTCGTGGGGATTTTTATTTACTTTTTTATCTATAGATACATACATACCATAAAAATCAAAAACGAGTAGCCATAGAACGTTGAAATTTTGTTTATAGGACTGCTATAACATGTAATTGTGCATCTCCAACTTTGGTTGCAGTCAGCAGGGTCAAAAGTATATATTACTCCGATTAATAAGCTCAGTTTTTTCCCTTATATATTGGTAAATTGTGCATTTTTGCTTTAAAAATCATTGAATTATGCTGTTCTTATTTTCCAGTTAAGATTTTTATGCCTTTAGTTAATCTGCATGTAATAGTTGTAGAACTGTCAACAGTTTAAAAGTTGTTTAATAGCGGCTAAGCCTAATTTTTTTTCCATAGAAGCCATATTAGTGAATTAAGTCTTTCTGCATCTTCAGTGTCTTTGCCGAATAGGACAAAAAGGAAACTCTTAGTTTGTGCATCGAAAAATCTGCCTTCTTGCCTGCTGGTCGAATTGCTTGTTTTTGAGAAGAAACTAAATTTAATTGTAAATTTTTTTAAATTGTTTTAACTGTATTTGATGTTTTATGTTTTCTATAGCTTTCAATTTTTGATGAAGATAATTTGAGTTTTTATGTATTTTTGCTTTGCCGCGAGGCGAGAATTGAGTTAATTGAATGAGAAATATATCTCTAATGAAATTCGAGGAAATAAGTTGCAATGAAAGGCAGGAAAAAATGCGTATAATTTGATATTCCACACGAGGAAGTCATGTAGTGTGTACATTAGATTTTTTATACTTCAGTGCACAGTAGTTAAACATCATCATGATACATGATATGCTGACTTTTGTTGATACATGATTGCCTTAACAAAGAAGCATGGGATTTCACTTTATTGTATTACTTTTTGATACAATTTGTTTCAGTATTCTTTTATTATGAAATGTATTTGCTATTTGAATAAAAATACAACTTTTTAAATAATTTTCATCTCACAGCGTATCTCTTCATCTACCCTGTATTACAAAGATTAGATTTGCCTCATCAGGTTTCAATTAGATTTCTTTCCTGTTCGCTTAACAGATCTTTATTTACCATCTTACAGGAAGATAATGAAAATGTACACTTCTGTTAAAGATATCCGAAGAAGGAAAGTGGCTTTTGTTTTTTGAAGTACAACAAAAGTAACTGGAACATTCAAACTCGATTTCTTTACTTAATTTGAATAAAATGAAAGCAGTTTCTTCAAAAGGAAATTAAAATGGTAGCTTTGTTAGATTCTTGGGAACAGATGAACAAAACGTAAACGACTTAAACCTTTGACTCTAACCATAACGTTTTCCTATTTCTCTCTCAGTAGGATACCTATTGTTAAGAGCCGTCAGTTGTTTTTAACGCATATTGTTTCCATATGAGCCTGTACAGAGTTATGTGACCCGTCAAAAGTCCTTTAATGCGATAAAGATCTTGACATTGTTTTTTTTTTTATTTATTTTTTAATCTAGAAGGTTTTCTTTACAGCTTTGAATTAGAATTCTATTGTGTTGTCTTCATTTTGTTCACAATTACTTCATCTTCTAAGACATCGCATTTCTTAGGTTTCCTGATTTTTGACCCGGAATTTAGCTACTAACTCTCTTCCTCGAAAACTCGTGAACAGTAATAATTCAAAATAATATACGGAACTCCTTTTACCAAAATTTAAGATAATTCTAGAATACATAATTAATCTAATTATTTTATGAACTAAAAGCTGTGGCAATAAGATGCGAACGGCCGCCGCTCCAAATAGAATTCGATTATGATTTTTTTAATATATATTAGCATAATGACTTTTCTTTATGTGATTAAGAGTGAAAATTGGACCATTTGGGACTGAACTCCATAACTTTACTTAGTGCTGTTAAAATACAAATTTAGCTTTATTTAGTACGTGTAAGATATCACTCTTTTTGCAATCATAAAGTTAAAAGATCTTACGAGAAAACCTGGCTACTTCGCGCACAGACGTAAAAGAATACCAGCTCAAATGAAAGATAAAATAACCCTTTATATTATTCTTCAAACTTTTAACACAAATTGCACTCACTTCGTGCTTGCAATAACACCGATGACTTGCGGTGGAGCTTAAGGATAGTAGTTACACAACAGTTTCAAAGATAAAGAATAGTGCTGGATTAACTATTTAATTTAAGGCTAACTAGTCTGACTCAATAACCTACTTGGGGACGTACTTATTAAATGTCCAAAAAGGCGTATCAGAAACTCCGCGTAACAGCAACGACAAACTAGGAACGTGCACGAGCTAGCGAAATCACGCTATGAATAAATTAAAAGTTTCGTCCGTTTAAATACTTACTTCACTTAACTTTAAATTTGCATCCTGGTGAGGAAATGCGAGGGGAAAATGAGAGGTTCAAGAAAGATACGAAACTCAAAATAATTTGTTATGCAAACTAAGGGAAACCCTACATCCGTACACATACATATAGGTCAATCTGAAGCTTAATGACAAGCCTAACTCTAATTTCAGATACTCTTTCAAAATAGAAAGCTGCAAGCATTTATCAGTTTCTCAGTCTCTAGTTAGCTAGTTTTATTTCACTTTCTTATAGTCTTTTAGATTAGTCTGACAATTCATTTACTTAAAATCCCTTTTATTTCTTTTAAAATTCTTCTTATTCCCCAGAGAGGTTTCTGTTGAAGCAGAAAGGAAAACGTAGATTTTCGATTAGAAATCCGAAATTCAAAATAGTAAGAATAAATTTTAAACGATATTTTTACGTTAACACTTTTCTTACTGAGTAAGCGAAAGATACCTTGACACTATTGCGCCTCTCTTAGATTCATTTTTAAGGAGGCACTTCTTTGTTAGAAGTTTGATTTTTAGACAGAGAGAGGTTTGTTGACTGCTTTCGGGGAGTACATATCTCCCTCCTTTCCAGCATACCTTCGTAATGTAACGATAGCCCTCTCGGCGGGCACCAGGTTCGAGTCCCGGCGAGGGCATTGCACAATTTTCATGTCTACTGCTTCAAAAACCTAATGACTCTACAAGGTCCTTTACAGAAGCATACTTCCTTTAGGAAAACATTCGCCATGAGTTCTGCTTTAGTAAATTAACTTAATCAAACTTAAAAATGTGTAAGGATCGCAGCTACATTTTTACTGCTTTAACGATTGGGAAATATAATCACAAACATAAATGCTATTTGTAACATACCCACTCTATTACCCGGCTCGATGAGCTCAAATGTTTTATTCTTATATGTTGGTAAGTCGTGAATTTTTTGCTTAAAAGTGATTGAATTATATTGTTCTTATATTCCGGTTAAGGATTTCATGCCTTTAGTTAATCTGCATGCAGTAGTTCTAGAATTATCAACAATTTAAGAGTTGTTTAAGCCTAAGGAAGCCGTCATTTGTTTACATTTGAAACTCTTAGTAGAAATAGCGAGGTAAGTCAGTTTGTGCACAACTTTGTGTGTCTTTTTGCTGAATGGACTAAAAGTAAACTTTCGGTTTTCGAAAACCGAAAAATCTGTTTTTCCTGCCCAATGGCCGAATTACTTGTTTGTTAGAATCTGTAATTTTAATTGTAAAAATTATTTTTTAACTGTTTTAACTGTATTTGTTTTAGAATTTGTAACGAAGATGCTTCGAGTTTTTATGTATTTTTGCCTTGCCGCGAAGTGAGAACTGAATTAATTGAATGAGAAATATGTCTCTAATGAAATTCGAGGATGTAAGTTTAAATGAAATGCAACAAAAAAAAAGTATGTAATTTAGTAGGCCGTACAAGGAAGTCATGTGGTGTCCACATCAGATTTTTTCTAATCATCTCACTAAGACATAAATAAAAGCATGTAAAAAGAGTTAAACAAGAATATATTATCCAAAAGCTTACGATTAAACTTGCGGTGCTTGGTTTTCACCAACAAAGCGATAAATAAATATTTCATGGTAACCTATCCATGGCTAGGAAGAGGCTTGGAGATGCACTCAACCGTAAACGTCGCTGCGGCGAATTGAGCAGATTTCGTGAATAAGTAACGATATAAAACAAAAGCAGAACAAAGATTAGGAAACAAAAAGAAATTAAAACTCTAAATTCATTTGAAGTAAAATTCTGACTTTCCTGTCGTCGAGCTCATGTATGCATGATGAATAGAAACGATAACACCGAAAAAAAAAAGTAAAAGTGATTCGAACAAGTACATCGTTTCTCTTGTAGGTATAAATGTATTCGTTAGTATGAGAAAAGAGAAAAGGATTTAATGCCTTTAGGATACTTTCAAAATAATTTCCCCCTAGCACTTAATCGCCGAACAAGGAAATAGAGGCTATCGCTGTGGAGTGCTCAATTAAAAATTATGAAGTATAGTATGGTACACATTGGCACCGCATTGGTCCTATAAATGGCAAAAACCGAATGAAACGTTGTTGAAAATCGAATGAAGAGTTGTAACTGATTTAAATAAATTTTAGTTTACAAAATCGAGTGAAATTTTTAAGTTATAAAAAAGAGTTCATCTTTGAGGAAAAATAATTGTACTAAAGAATTTATCCATGTTCCAGGTATGTATATCGAAAATTACATTTTTGGAAATCAGTTTCAGATAAGAAAAACTAAATATGCACCTTATTCTAAACACTTCTGTGAAGAACATTGCAAGGAATGTAGTCTGCATTTTACTAATTTACACAATGGAAAAACCATTGAAAGCACTAGGCCAGTTAGTTTGGACTGTAAACGCTATATAATAGGCAAATGGTATCCGAAATTGGAATAACTAAATTTTATTAATTATCTAGCTTTCAAGATACAGGAAAGGTACATAATCAAGTATAGATGGTATGATCACAACTTCAAAACCGTTTGATTCTAATATAAATTATAAATTTACTAAAATTTCTCTTGAAAATAACACAGACATATTATACATTTTATATCTTTTCATACGTTTTATAATTTTATAAGAAACTGTTTCCAGAATGTCAAAAAGTTGTTAGATTCAAATGTTTTAATTAATCACTTTGAGGATACTTGACAGTTTGGTAGCCCAGTAGCGGGCAAACGGTATAATCGTTGAATACTAGTAGTTTGACACAAGTTCATATCCCGGGATTCTTGCTGGGAGCCTTCATGGTATTCCCCCTATATACAAAGAATACAAGCAACTTCCTCTGAAAAAATACTCTACAAACGTATCCTTAACCTTAGGAAGATGGCCCTCGTGTGTTTTGTCATATTCAAAATAAGCCTATAACTCTTGATAGGTTGGAAGAAAATAAAAGGCATTAAAATTAAGATATTTAAACTTAAATTTCAAAGAATATTTTTGAAACTTAATTTTCAGTAAATGTAATTACTAAAGTTCTTTCCCTTTATATCTTTTAATTTAATTTTCATTTTAATAATAAACATCTGAAAAGAAATATACAAGGAACACTGTACGATAGCCATCCGCTATTTCAGATAATTTTAATCCTGTGTTAAACTGATCGTCTTAACCCCTTAAATGCCGCGGGCGTATATATATGCCTTGCTCAGCCGATGCGTTAGCTGCTCCGGGCGTATATATACGCCCTTCCGAAATGCTATCATTTGCTTTGCGCTGCTACCAGTAAATTTATTCGCAAAGCTTTGAAATGCAACACCACAATGACCTTGACGAGTATATGAAGGAGGATACTATTTCAGAGAAGAAAGAAAATTTGCACTTATTTTCCCCCTAATAAATCGCATAACTGCCCGCGCCTGTGTAAAAAAACGGTGGCACTGGAGAGTGAATCTTGTACGTTTACCGCGGCAGTTAAGGGGTTAAACAGCTATTACTTATATTTTTAAAAACACTGATAGCTTTTAGAGGTGGTAATCCGTGGAATGATATCCTCGAGAGAGTTCACTGTATTTAGCATAAACATTACAGGAAAAATAAAAATTATTGTTGAGTTAAATAGTGTTAGAATTTCACCCGTTCCCATCAATTATCAAGTTAATAAAGATACTTATGCTGTCATCTTTTTTTTTTTTTGCAATTAATAATTTCATTTTACATACCCAGAATTTAATATAACATAGCTTATCCCTTCCATGTTTTCTAGCTGTTTTCATTACCAGTTAAAGGGAATGAGAATAGACATATAAATGAAACTGCCTATTTCATATAACGTATTAAAAATCACAGATGAAATATACATTCTCTCTACAAGTGAATTAAGCAAGCACCTGCAACAGCCATTCAACAAACAGAACTATGTCAGTGAACTAATAAGGAGACAGCCTCTTATGCAGGGCAAGAAATGCTTGATCTAATTCAACATGGGGCCCCCTGGGTTGAGTCATTCAAGCTAAGAAACACTGATAGCTCTCCAAGAGTTCTGCTCACGACCAATGAATAAATTAGCTGTATTATGGTTTCGTGTTTCGATATGGTTTTTCACACGTATATTACATAAATACAGGGCAGTTTTGGTTTAGAAAAGCATTCATTTTCTTATTGGCGAATAGTCGTAATAGGCTTTATCATAATTTAATAATTCCTGTTATTTTGCCATGCGACAGAAACTTTGAAAATTTAACATATGAACGTTCTTCTCGTATGTGCTATGTTATTTACAATAGTAATGAAGTTTATACTTTAAGGATAAAATACTTTACATGAAAAGCCTTAGTTTCTGTTTATGAAATCTTCGATGATTCAAATGCGCCAAATTTAATACTAAATTTTCAGTGTATCTCAAAACGAAAAAAACTGAATCGAAATACTGAATTCTAAATCTCAACCAAAGTTCTTAACCAAATACCTAGCCGCTAGGATAATTTGGTCATCTTGAAATTTATATTTTAAGTCTTATAGATACACAAAAGTATCTAAAACAGAGTTATAATACTACAAAAATAAAGCTCGATTTCATGCTATATTAGGAGGCTATCTTACATTTGCTATCACAAGAAACATAATTTTGGAAACTAAAACGAGGTCATCACACATACGAAACTTACTTTTAGCTGCAGTAAAAATTGTACGTAGATACCCTTTTTTTTAATTCCTTGTACGAAGTAATAAGGAAGTATTGTAATCGCGAAAAATTTTGGGTACCTTATTTCAACGAATATGTCTATTTTGACAGCTATCGAATTCAATTTAACGAAGTTTTTCAGTGACATCCGTACGTAAGGACAGAATAAAGAACTCTTTACCCCTCAAATAATTATAAAATTGACTTAAAATGGATTCTGAAGAGATTTTTTCGTGACGTCTGTGGGAACGTACGTAAACCTGCATGCAATAATTGTGGAATTATCAACAATTTAAAAGTTTTTTAAGTGCGGCTAAGCTTAATTTTTGGTTATGATAGCGGATATATTTGTTTACATTTGAAGCTTAGCAGAATAGTGGATTTGCTGCCAATCTCTAGAAACTAAGCTTCGCAACAATAAAGTAACGTCTTCTTTTACTATTTTGAATTAAATTACGCTTGATTCATTCTGGAATTATCATTTAAATTATTAGCTGGTTTTAGCTTACAAAGTGTAATTTTAATTGAAAAAAAATTTTTTTAATTGTTTTAACTGTACTTGGTATTTTATGTTTTTCTATATCTTTCAATTTTTAATGAAAATATTTTGAATTTATATGGATATTTGTCTTACCTCTGAGTGAGAACTGAATTAGTTAGAAGCGCATGCGCATTAGGTAAGCCGCTTTGATACGTCTGTGAAAAACTGTTTCTTGTTTATTTGTTTAATTTCTTTTATACTTCATTTTAGATATATTATGGTATTTGAATAGAACTTGTGGTCATTCTTCACATGCTATAATTTTTGCTCACTGAGTTATAAAATGAATGAGATGTAACGCTGTTAAGTGAACCGAAGTAAGGCTATGGTAAATAAATATAGTAAACTTTAAAGAGTGTATTTATTCTATTGTACACTGTTAAAAATTTGGTTCAAAGTTTCACCAAACTATGGTGCTGAAAAAGTTGCAACCAAAAGATGGTAAAACACTGAACCATTATTTGGTGCTTTGGCTGAACCTTTATTTGGTAATAGGTTGAACCATTATTTGGTAATAGGTTGAACCATTATTTGGTAATGGTTGAACCATTATTTGGTAATAGGTTGAACCATTATTTGGTAATAGGTTGAACCATTATTTGTTAATAGGTTTAACCAAGAATTGGCAGTATGTTAAAGCAAGAATGGAGAATGTTGAACCATAAATTAGAAATGCGTTAAATCACAATATGGATTGAGAATACCTTAAACCCTTAATTATAATTATGTTTACCGTTAACTGTAAATTATAGGAAGTTATTTGAGAGTTCAGTCATAAAATTTTCTATTATCCATTTTTCTGGTATTTTTTTATTCAATTACTGCTATGGCACCCTTCTCCTGGTACTTTTTTTAATTCATTACTGCTGTGGCTAAGATATTTAGAAATTTCTTATGCAAATCAGCATATCTATAGCAATAATTATTGAAAATTTGGCTAGAACAGCAGATTTACTTGCATAAGATTGATTCAGTTTTGAGAGAATGAAAGTATAAAATATATATCATTAAAATACACATTTGCAATATATTAGCATGTATATAAAAATATATTTTTACAAAATTAAATGCCTTACACACCAATAGGAATAAGTTAAAATGTAACTGCTCATTGCAAGAGCTGAATTTTAAAAATTCATGTTTGATATGCCTTCACTTGTAAATTAAATTGCATTAGCTTTGAGATTCAAGGTCTCTAGTATTTAAATTTACAACAGAAATTGCTTTCTCATAACAAAATTGATATTATACATTGTGTGTAATGTGTAATTAACAGCTATTCAACTAATTACTATTATACTATATAAAGAAAAATTATTCCATGCATAATTCTTATTTTCATTCACATGCCATGACACTTACCTTTAAAATTTGGAGACCAGAAGTGTTTGCTAGAATCTGTAAGGTTTCCCATGTCCCCTCCTCACACAAAAACAAGTTTTACTTTATGGTAATTTTTTATTTACAATATGTTAAAATATATTATGAAGCATGATAAATTATAATACTTATGTACCTATACAATAAAGAAAATTTTCCAAAGCTATTAATATTGTTCAATAAATTCAAAAGTAAATTCCATTTTTCTGCAGATTAAACATATCTCTTGGTAGCATGTTATATAGAAATGTAAACATTTCATGTAAAATAAGTCAGAGGGAAAACATAACTTAAAATTAAGATCGCAAAGCTTTAATGAAGAACACATTTGAATCCACATTTTTTTCTGCAACTGCTACGTAAGAAAAGTAATTCATTAAGAAATCTTTTATGCTGAATTTTGCACAGACATACATGTAAGCATAATTTAATAAATTATATCACTTATATTCTGTTTAAGAAATTTAAAATGAAACTACTCATAAAACCTGTCGAATGATTACGTATATTTTATAAATATTTTAATCATTATTTTTCAGAATTTAATAACAAGTACTTCTGAATAATTAGCATACATTATCATGCGTATATAGAAACAGGACATACATCAATAATATTCTTCTAACTTGAAAACTTTAATTGTATGAAATAAATAAGATAAATGTACTTGTAAAGCATGCATGGGGGGCTATTTACCATTACTTATAATATCGACAAAAAGCATTTTGCAGTTTCAAATCCTGGAGTATTTAAACCAATAAATCTCAGAAAGCACAAGTGTATATAGTAATCATTTTAAATATACATTTGTGAAAATTTCGATAGGTTATTTAACAATACCATGAAACCCAAATTTAGAATTTTTTATTTAACAATTTAATTGTAGTCTCATATACTTAAACAGTTCTTGCAGTTCCTAATCATTAGAAGAGAGACATAAAGAATGCATGGTACTCAATATCAGATCAGTGATTTTTCACACTGTTGGTTGTATCGGAAATGCAACGGGTGGTAATTTGTGGGCACAGTGGTCTGACAAGCACATTGTATCAAGCTCAGCGACGGTGTACCTCATTAACGCACCATTTGGTAACTGCACTCTTTTGCCAGGATGAATTTCATAAGCTTGTTCTAATGTTACTCTCAGACAATTGAGATAAGTCACAACACATTCTGATCTTGCATGGATGTCGAGGTAGTCTTGGGGAGTACAGGGTCAGGCCTTCACAACCAGTGATTGAAAGAAGACAACATCTTTTAGATACTGTTTGTAGCTCTATTTCAACATCATTGGGAACCTAAAAAAAGAAGCGTTAATACACAGCTACATAACATCATGCATTATCTAAACTATTAATTTTATATTTATTTTTTCTTTCATAATTCTCACCCTTGTATCATGACTGATGTTACTATTAGTATTACTAGGTTATACTGACTGATGTTTCTGTGTTTTAGTGTATAAGTTACAACAAATATATAATATCATTGCAATATATAATAAAAATAACATAAAGCATCCATAATATATTAAATTTAATTAATAAAAACTTAAATATTCATTTTGATTGGTTATTTGGCTGCAGCAAGCCACTCGATTGCTATCTGACTAGGGTATGTACATTGGGTTGCATTCATGTTACACATGGGGGAAACCAAACATGCAGGCAGTGCATTTGCATGGATTCAAACCTGGGTCGAAATGCCAGTGTTAAACAGTATCGACCATACCATTACTGGTAGTAATATGTTAGTTTTACTTTAAGTTTCTAATGAAAAGTATAGAAGAAACAAAAACACAATAAAAAAGGAAGATGCATTAAAAACAATTTTTGTCAAATACCGGGGCTAAATATCAAATATATGGCTTTCCGAACATCAATACTTTGAGATATTTAGGATTTTATTTTTTAAAAAAGGAGGTGTTAAGACTATTCCCGAACCCAGCAAAGAAGCACAAAAATGTACTGAAGAGGCATTGCATCATGCCGCCAAAAAATATTTATGTTGAAATGTGTTGCTGCTGGTAGAGCACACATTCCACCGGTATTTAAAAAAATCTAATATATAATGTATATTAATATGCCTACACATCTAAAGGTATATTTAGTAAAAAATACACAATTATAAGAATTATAAAACGTTAAACATTAAAAAAATACAAAACATTAAGAAAATTAGCTGGATTACATTATTATACTAGCACCAAAGTGTTTATTTTACTATTATAAACCTACCAATATAACCCAAATATATTTGTGTGGCAATTTAGTTGTGCCCATAGCAACCCCAAATGGCTTTCCAGATATTTCACCAGTACGACGGCAGATTATGATCCCTTCTATGGGAATTTCTGTGTTTCAGTATAACGGTGAATAGCATATTGCAGTTTACATCGGCGAAATCTCAGACTTAACTTCCTACACACATACAGTGCAATAAGACTTGTTTAAAGGCATCATGTGCCTTTTTTTTTCATGTGTGTCATTTTATGATTTTGATGCCATGGTTGTTCAAAATGCTAAGTTTCTGGAATTCTCTGCTGCTTCCTTCAGTGAAAGCAGATCGCTGTGTACGTGAAAAGAAGAGTGGAAAAAACCCAAAAAGACTGCATGTCTTATATGGAAAAAGAAAAGAAATTATGAAAGCAGCATTTTTGAACTAGAAATAAGGATATCCAAACAAATATCTCTCTCCAGTCAGCAATCAATTTGTGACTTTTTAATGGGGATGAATAATCAGAAAATACCAAAAGGTTTTTGAAAATTATATGTAATATATGACATTACATTTAAAAATAAGAATAATACAAGTTAGTAAAGGTAAAAATAGAGAAGCTAGATTTTGGAAAATTTTTCTTATGTAAAGCACGGGTTCTCAAGTTTTTTCTTACATAAACCCCTTTTAAAAGAACTTTAGAAAAACGTTTTCTTCATCGAACCCCTTACATTTTTCTCTGTAATGCAGCATAATCAAAATACAAATAATTGCAAATAAATAACAGCAAACTAAAATTTTGAACAAAAATTTTAAAAAAATGGTTTATTGGATTTATTTTTTTTTAATCTTTATTTTTAATTTTACAAATATAAACAAGTTGCCAGAAACAAAATAACGGATTTTAACTGCACAAAACTTCAATTTTAATTACACAGAAGTATGAATAATTAATGTGATCTGTGCATTCATGTAATTCTTTTAGCATTTGGCATAAAATTGCTCAATTCTCAAATCACTTCCATTACAAATATTCAACCTGTTTCTTTCTTCCCATAGTAAATTGCTGACTTGACTCAAATCTACTTATACTAGGTTAGAAGAGGGAAAAGGCAATGTTGGTTTGGTAACAACTTTTATTTTGGGATATTATTCTTGTATGACATTTAAAATCTGAAATAAAGCATATACGTACCTGCACTTCTGGAATCAATAGGAATCTTGACTATGCTGATTAATTGCCACTGCAAATTCGGCTGTCAATGTCCAGATCTTCATCGACTCCCTATAAAATTTCCATGCCCACCTTGGGGCCACTTGCCCGCCTGGAGGCGATTGGGATCCCTTGATACAATGATATGATTGCAAAAAGCACTGTTAGCTAAGAAAGTGGAAATTTTCAGAAACACAACTTTTTGTAGTAATATATTTTGAAAATATAACAGCTTAAAAACTGAATATTTTGAATATTTCAGCAATTTGAAATAATTAAAAAGAAAACTGGAGCAATTACATGTACAGTTACTGATACAAATCAGAGACTTATACTCTGAGAATTTAAACTGAAAATTTACTTTACCTTTATTACTGTCATCTTGAAAGAATATTAATATTTACATCAAAATAACTATAAAATATACATTTAATTTAAATTTATCAAACGTTTTTATTGTATTCATGTATAAGCACTTAAAAGTTACCTAAAATAATTACAAAAAAGGTAAAGTACAAATAGTCCTCTGCATATTATTTGAATTAAAAAAAATGGATGTCTTCGAAACAAAATGTTATTTTGGATGACTTCACAAGTAAAATTAAGCAAAAAGTTTAAATTATTCAAATAAAAAATAAGGTTTAGATTATATAAACCAAAAATCAACTTGCAAAAATATTCAAGGAAATTCCACAGCATCAGTTTTGCACAATTATCTTCATTTATTTCCTATATAACAGGCTCTTTTCTCACATACACTAATGTAATGCTTTCTAAATGACGTTAACCGTATTTGGCAATATTTGTTACCCTTAACAATAAATTATACTGCACAGTTAAAAAAATAGTACTTAAATTAAATCTTTGTGTTATGCTCTCCAATTATAAAAGAAGTTAATGCATCTATGAATTATTGATATCAAATAAAAAATAAACAATGTCAATTACTCTAATATTCTGCCATATTTACCACTAACGAAATGACATATGAAGAAATAACACTTAGCTCATATTCTAACTGGTTAGAAATAATCAATTATATTTTTAAACAATCAAACTTCGTTTTGCAGATTTAAACACAAATAAATACAATTTCAATAGCACATCTTAACTACTTCAAAAAAAAAAAGTCTCTTATTTGCTATTATTTTAAATGCCTGATATTAATTAAATTCTTAATGCAAAGTTATTTCTTAAAATCAGAAACCATAGTCAAAATTCATTTACGTTCCACCTCAAACTACAAAACATGATTTTGCAGGATTATAAGAGGGGTTAAGAGATAATTATTTTTGTCATTTCGGCTATTAAAAATACTACCAGTTTGGCAAAATCTTTCTTGATCTTGAGAAATTCAACAAATTAACAATGTATCTGTAAAAGCACAAATTAAGATACATTTTGAATGATAAGTAAAACAGAAATTTACTCCCAGTTTGGCAGAGAAAATGTACAGAATTTCTTAAATTCCAACATTTGTGGCAGTTTGATGCTAAGCTGAATGAGTACCTAGAACAAAATCTATAAATTGTTGGCATTTTTGTAGTAGCTTGGTGAGCAGTCATAACAGTATGCATAATAAACACAACTGTTCAAGTTCAATATATATTATTATATGAAATATTGAAAAACAAAATTTTTAAATACCAAGTTTGGCCAAATAAGGATGCTTTCGAACAGAATATTTAAAAACATGGCTAAATAACAATAATTCAATGCATCTTTATCAAAAAATTCTTCTCGTAAAAAGGAAAGTTTAGATAATATTTCAAAATGGTTTTAATCAAACAATAAGATTTAATAAACAAAAATTTTCACAAAGCAATAAAAAAACTTGCTACTTCAACAAAATATTCCAAATACAGTTTTATCATGTCAATCAATAACTTTCAATTTTGCTGGGATCCCTAGGGAAAGTTTTCATAATCAACATACTCTTTGAAATCATCAGCACATTTTTACAGAGATAAAAAAACTTGGATATTAAGCGTAGTTAATAACAGTAAGCTGACCATAATCTGAAATTTCTAGCACTTTCAATGATGATTGACACTGTACCAAGATTTTCATCTAGAGAAAAATTAAACCATAAATTTAGTTTTAAACAACAAGACTTAAATTTTCATGTCAAAAAAGTTTTTTTAACGTTTTAGATGAATTATGTGCTTCTTATTTCTCAAGTTCACAAACAGCGTAAGAACTATTATATTCCAATACTGATGCTGACAGAACATTCTATGTTTGTATTGTAGTATTCTATTTTCTACAGAATGACTATAACGTATTTTATAGCAATACATATTACGTAATATATGCAGAACTACACATTATGTTATAACAATGTTTTTACTAAGAATGTTCGGGAATCTCTTTTTAGACTTCTATTCAGCTACGTTCTATACAGTAGTAATAACCAAATGGTGAACGTAGGCTTTAGCACTAACGCCACTCATTCCAACAAAATCATTAAAAAGTTGCTGCGAATGCATTTTAACACCATTTTGTATCTTACATTTCATTAATACACAAATTTTAATCCACATACATAAATCAAAAAGGAAACAAACCAAAAATATACGTACCTTGTAATTATCGAATACACAACCGACTATCCGTTAACAGATTCAAACAGCCGCCATTAAACTTTCTAAAGATGGAATCACGGGAAGACCAGGCATGCGCTGAATGCTTCGATTTGATTGGCTGCAAAGTATTCCTTAAAAATAGTGAAACGTTTACCTAGTTGGATCGTGTCACCAAATATCAGTGAAACGTAAAATCACGTGAACCATGTTTTGGTACTATCTTTGATTTCGAACCATTAAATGGTGTAACGTTGGACTAAAATTTTTTACAGTGTAGTTTATACGCTATCGACGAAGTAGATTTAATTCAAAATTTGTTAACTGTTAATTCAACATGTTTAAAGGAAATGCAGGAAAATTGTGTATAATTTAATAGTCCGTACAAGGAAGTCACGTGGTGTATACATCAGATTTTTTACTATGTGCTCCGCCACTGAAAATGAGGGATGCTCCGTGGAGGACGTTTTAAGAGAAACTGGCTCGTAGCCACATTACACATGGTAAAAAACCACGGAAACTCCTATGCACCTAGCCCGTTCGCCGGGACTCGAACCTCGGACCAAACTACCAGTGTTCAATAGCTTTTACCGTTCGGCGGCTAGAAAAATCTGAAGTTGATATTGGTAGCATAATGGACTAAAATTTTAATTTCCGGATATAGCCAGTACTTAATGCCTGGGAAGAAATTATATCTCGTGCTTTTTACGGCATCATGTTATACAGCTGATGTTCAGGTATTTACACAAAAACGTTTTCCGCATGCCCCGTCGACAGCTGATGACTTCTTAATCGGACGAAAGGCGCTGTTGGAAGACAGAGATACAACAGCCTTTTAATTACGGGCTGAAATAACAGCCAAGTCTAATAATTACAATAGATTCTTTATTAAGATTCGTAACTAAATTTTATGATGCGAAGTAAATGATACAACAGCATCGGATCACAACAGATTCTTAAAGATATTGATTACATAAATTTAGTGACCGAAATAAAATTTTCATAACAACTTTGATACATGATAATTAGACGCTACTCATTACCCGATAATGTAAAGCTAAATATTATTTACGTACGTATTACCTTTTAAGACTTGGAGTTTAATATCATATACTTGCTTTGAAATATCAAACAAATTAGTACAGTAATTTGTTAGTTTTAAAAGAAGTTGCAACATTAAAATTTCATTAAATTTCGTAAGTGGCTTGTATATAACAGAATATATCTTCACGGGAAATTTTGCGTAATTCGCACTTTTTTGGTTATGTATTCATCTGTTTTCACATTCTATGTGTTTGAGCGGCACTTTTCGCATAACAAATTTATATATTAAAAAACATCGTTGGTTTTTAAAATAAATTAAGTAATTTTTGTGTATTTTCCCCCTGTATGTATATTTTATGTGATGTCTTCCCTACTACACTGTAAGGTATTTTTTCCGCCTTCTTGGCATGCCTTCTCTGTGTAGTGGTCAGCACGCTTGACGCGTATTCGAGAGGTCCGTGGTCCGAATCCCGGAGAAGGCATTGCTCATTTCTTCAGCTTCCTGACATCGAAAATACCCTAATAAATCACGAAGTACTGTAGAGACATTAGGTACTTTTTGAAAAGCAGGAGATTTAAAAAATGAGCATTGCCCTCTCCGGGATTCGAACCACGGATCTCTCGAATACGCGTCGAGCGTGCTGACCACTACACCGCGAAGGCATGCCAAGAGGGCGAGAGATATACGTTATATATTCCCTCCCTTTTAAAGGCCGACTGGGGATTAGGGAACCCAATCGCCAAAGCCTATGGTGGAGAATCACCATGATTCTCCACCACCAGATGAATGATGCCCCTTTTTTCGACAATGAAAGGGAAAAGGAAATCAGTTACCATAAATTAAGAATTTCGGCAAGTGGATTATTCTTGGCGCAAACTGAAAAAAGCACACCAAGACAAATTTTATAATTTCTCGGTAAGTTTTTCACCAAATTTTATAAAATTTAATATTTAGTCATGATTTTCGTTATAGAATCGGAATATGGAAAAAACTCCGTATGCTATATCCGACTTTTTGCCATTTTTTGTGATTTGTCATTTGCGATGAAAAGTGCAATTTTTTATCAAAGTACCTATGTTAGAACTATGCTATATATAAGTGTAATATATATCTTAAGTTGCGTTTACGAGACATGGAAAACGCAAATTTCGTTAATTGACTCAGTAGAACAGAAGATGTAGAACTGTCCTCCAAGTTTTGTGTATGCGTACGGAGTGTACATATTTAATTACATATGTATGTAATTTTTTCTCATGCAATACAAATATTAGATTTTGTTTTATAGGGATTTACTTTCATCGTAAAATAGTAGCTTTGTAACTTTGGGTTATTCTGATCCCTTTTCGATATTACGAGGAAGAAATACGTAAATTTTTCGCTTTCAGGACAAAATGTTAAGGTTCAGATTTCCTGCTTTAAATCTGATTTTAATTCTATATTAAAAGAGATTAAGTAAATATAATAATTTTAAAGGTATGTGCTCAGTTCAAAATATAATATGCAGTAAGAATAAAATATAAATGTTTATGCCGTATCTTATACCTTATCTAATCCGAGGAAATACAAATAATGGGAAGAAATGAGATAAAAATATGGAGATTAATATTAAATATATTATTAACTAGGGAAATTATAAGCTAGCGAAATTTCCCAAGTTATAAGAAAAATTTTCATTTCAGGAAGAAACTGAAAGTAGAGACAAAATCAGCATTGACAAAAACAATAGCAAAGATTGCTGTGACACGCACACAAAAAAAAACGCCCCAAGAGTTTTTGAAACCCTATTATTATCGTATCAAAAGAACAGAATGGCAATGATAAAAATGGTGCTGTCTTCTGTACATGTAGGTAGTAATTTTTTATCAAAAATAGCTGTGATCAGTTTTGTTCTTTTCAGATTTGCTAATCATAATTCTCATATTTATTTAGAGTGATATTATCCAAGATTATATCTAATTTTGTATTCTAAACAGAAATTCATTCTGAATGAAAAGTGACTGACTTGAAATCATTAAGGAAATATTAGAGTCATTGCCTTTTAGTTTTAGTTTTTAACAATTTCTTGCCTTTGTAATGTCATCGATAAATATATTTTGCTTCATAAATGTTATTGGGAAGGGTTAATTACTGTTTTCTTGCAGTAGTTGGGATAATGAGCATCCCTGTGTTATCCCAAATAATGCATTTACTAATGGTGAATAGTTATAACAATATTTTAATACCTATTTACATTCATTTATTACTGAATAAAAAATATAAAAAAAGGCTCAAATGAGCTTTCTTTTCAGTTACAGACACAGAATGTAGTTGAAAAAAAAGCAACACTCAACAAAACGTGTGTATTGCTCTCGAAACCCACACGTTTCGAGAACATTTGAGCTAACGCCTCATTGTTCTAAATATACTTAAAAATTGCACAGCTTTAGAATTTCAGATAAACAGTCTCGCGCGCTGGAGGTCAAAATGTTTTATTCCCTACAGTGTTGTCACAGCTCGCTTTGAAATTATTGAGTTTTTTAAATCAAAAATTCGTTAACGTTTTACAAAATATGAAATAGACAATAAACAATTTCAAAATTTCAGCTGCCTATGTTCAGGTGAAGGACTTATGTTATTCAAAATTTGATGACTCTACATACCGTTGTTTTTTCACAAGTGTGAGAAACATGCATACATTCATGTAGATTGATTCCTCAGTATTTAGTTTTGTTTAGTATAATATTGATACAGAGCGATAATATTTGGTGGCGACAATTTGAAAAGTGATTCGGACGTTTAAAGTGATTTCACGCAAACTGCTGTTTTGAGACTAATAGCCCTTCTAGGCTAACGCCCATTTGAACTAAAAAAAGTAGAAATTATCTACAAGCAGAAACCTACTATAATAGGTCAGAATAACAGTATTGTCACGTATGTCACTAGACCAAAAAGCAAAAGCATATTCTTCCATTGGCTTGAAACAAGCATTTGTGTTATGCTTGATAATGAGACCAAATGTTTTGGCAGAATGCCAGTAGAGGACATACTATCTAAAATCACAGGTTAATATTTATGTCTTGACAGACCAACGTCGCTTTAAAATATTGAGAGTGAATATGATATTAAAATAAATCAAAATAAAAACTCTTTAGGCTTTCGCTTGCTATAAATAAGAAATTATTAATTAATGGAAAAGGTAGAGATTTCTATAAATAAGATTATTTGCTAATACATATTTTGCTTTAGCATAAAAGTGCAGAAAGATCTTACTTGACAAAACAAAAAAATTAAATAAATAAATAAATAAAATAAAGAGAGAGAGAGAGTTGAAAGTTATGCGTATTAACTTGGATCGTAATAATTGGAAGCTTAGCAATTTCTGATTCATTTTGGTTTGGCCCTTAGAAACTGAAAAACATATTATGAAAAGTCATCAAAACGCGGGAAATTTTGATGGAAAAAAAGATTCTGTTTGAAGAAAGCGCTCATATTTTGACAAAAAGAAAACAAGATAGAGAAAAAAGAAAGGAAAAATTGAAATTATTTTCCTCTCCCCCCTTCAAAGAATAATTCTAGACATATTTCCCCATATTTTATATCAGAGTCACTAAATTTGTGTATCATTTTCAGGTATAATATTGAATGAGGAAAAATATACACAATTCGTTAATGATAGGGAAGAAGTTGGGATACATTTTTTTCCAGCAAAAAGGCCTCTTTTCTTAATATTAACTGAGCTAAAATAGTAATATCATAAAGTTTTTTTTTAATACGGAACTTCAGAAATTACAGCAAATTTTCATACAAATACAATTACCTTTATGAAAGTAACTTCATTGGCTCAAAAGATGCATGGTTCGTTGCTTAGAATTCTTATAATAAGCATTTGTTCAAGAGTCCTTTACACGGGCAAGCCTTGGTCATGAAACGAATTTTTTCAAGTTCTTGGTCTAATATATGCTAAATATGTTCTCTAAATTCGTAAAGTTCTGCGGTTTTCTGATGATAAATACAAATGAAATAGTACAAAAACATAAAATTTCACGGAATCACCATGAGCACCATTTTATTCTGTAACGTGTTTCCATTTCTTCAGTATTTGAAAAACTGCTTTACTAAAAAAATCTGATGCGGCCACCACATGACTTCCTTGTACGGTCTATTGAATTTGTAATTTTGGTGCGGCCGATTGCAACCAAAAAGGGAGGTGCACAACTACATATTATAGCAGTCCCATATACAAAGCTTTCAACGTTCTAAGGCTATTCGTTTCTGAGTTATGTGAGATACATATATACATACGTACGTACAGACGTCACGAAACACAAATCTCTTCTTAATCCATTTTCAATCCGTTTTAGCGAAAAAAAGTCCTTTATTCTGTCCTTATGTACAGGTGTCACTCAAAAACATCGTTAAATCGCATTCGATAGCAGTCAAAAAGAATTTTTTCCTTGAAACATGATACCCGAATTACAATACTTCCTTTACTTCGTAAAGGAAGTAAAAATCATTAGATTTATTCATGAAACGTTACTGAGGTGCTTTTTCACAGTCTCCAAGGAAATGAACTCTAGACGAATCCAAGGAATTTGAAGTAACCTGAAAATACTGAAATCCAAGGGGGCAAGGTCTAGTGAATATGAGGGGTGAGAAAAAACATTGAAGCCATATTCAGTATTGTCTGACGTTCATCGAAATGTGAAGTCAAGCAATTCTACCTCGACACCTGAGAAATTCGGCAGTTCTGGACGCTTTGCTTCAATTTCTTCTTTTAAAACTAACATTCGGGAACAGCATTTTTCCGAATTTATAGTCTCATTTGGTGGCAATTCATAGTCTACAACTCCTTAGCAGTCTGATCATAAAAAAGCTCCCTCTCAGTGTTACTAAAGGAGGTTCTTTTGGCTTACCTTTTTCTTGTAAAATTATTGCATAGTTCTTATTTCTCATCTCCAGTAAGGATCCGTTTCAAAAGAGCAGCTTTTTTTTCAACAAGTAATCACTTGCCGAAAATCGAGCAAGCATATTCTTAGATGGTCTTTGAAAATATGAGGTAAGCATACATTTATAAGATACTTCTCCCGCCTTCTTGGCATGCTTTCATGGTACAGAGGTCAGCACGGTCTGTCGTTCCCGAGGTCCGTGGTTCGAGTTACGGCGAGGGCATTGCTCATTTTTCATGTCTCCTGCTTTAAAAAAAATTCCTAATGTCTCTACAGTGGCGCCCGAACTACAAAAGGTGGTAGATGATGATTCTCCACCAACACGATTTAGCGACTGGGTCCCCTAATTCCCAGTCTCCCTTTAAAAGGGGGAGTGCATTTCTCCCGCCTTCTTAGCATGTCTTCGTGGTGTAGTGGTCAGCACGCTCAGCGCGTATTCGAGAGGTTCGAGTCCCGGGGAAGGCATTGCTCATTTTTCATCTCTCCTGTTTTAAAAAAATTCTTACTGTCTCTACACATACAAGTAGCTTACATATCAAATCTTCTTCAAACGGCTATGTACTCTGTTTTTAAAGATTAGTCTGTTGCTATAGTATTATATCCTGAATTGTTATAGGGTGGATTTTAAACGATAGCTTCTTTTAATATGTTCTTGTTTACCTAAGCTGGTCGTCCATAACGGCCGTCATCTTCAAGGCTGAAATTTCCAAGCTTCAACTTCTCAAACCACCTCTGAACTATGTCATCAGAAACAGCACTTTGTTCATATATAGCAAAAGTTTATAAGTAGACTGACTAACAATTTTTGCTTCCTTTTTTATTAAATTCCTACTATTAGCTCACACTCTCCCTATATCTTATTCAAATTTTAAATCATTAATAAAATACTTTTTATTCATCCACTCAAGTTCAAATACATTTTTTTTAAACTTGTAGTGGATGACACTTTATGTTAATAAATTTTTTTTCACATATTAAAGTCAATTCCTTCTCATTTATTCTTGTTTATAGGAACTGATGATATGCTGTTTTTATTAAATATATTATAAGACTTACAAATAATGATCGTTTATTAGAAATTCTCCATGTGCTGTAAAAATTCATTGTATAAAAACTTATAAATAATAGTACATGACTGTGATAAATGGGATTGTAATATTTAATAAAAATAAGTGGCAACAGGAAGACAGAGTTCTAAAGAATTTTAAAGTGTATGGAATTAAGGAACTGTAGTTTTATAGAGATGGATGAAGCGGATGTAATGTCCCATTATGAATGCTAACATTAATGCTATCATGAATAGTATTAATAAAATATGCTATCATGAATAGTATAGAATATGCTATAGAAGAATGCTATCATTAATACTATCATAGGCAACAACAGTACATAAGATGCAAGGTAGTACTGTATATTATGCAGTAATATATCTAGGTCGAAAACTCATCGAAGCAGGTCAAGCATATGTCGGCTTGAGTCGTGTGAAATCATCCGATGGAATATTAATTAAAGAACTGGACTGCTCGAAGCTCACTGGAAAGGTTCCTTGCAATAAAGCATTACAAGAGATGGAGAGAATGAGAAATTATAGACCACCATCAGCTGCATAAATTAGAAATGAAAAATGTTAATAAAATTTTCCTTTGTTGACCTAAATAGGAATTGACTTCAAAATTTTTTTATATTACTTGTTTTAAATAAAAGAGCTCCATATGACGAAAACAAAAAAAAATATTTAAAAATTTTAAAAAAGTTATTTTTTGTTAACTCTGTCAGTCCAATTTGATTCTATGTTCTCGAGAGATATCAGCCGTTTTAAACGCTAACCCTCATACGCACCGTATAATTAGAAAGTTATTTATCGAGCATGTGCATTTGTTCATAATTCAGTGCGTTAAATGAATTTAGAAGAATCCGTAAATAAACATTTCAGCATATTTGTGCAATAATATTTCCATAGCTTCTATTTCCATAGCTATATTTCCATAGGACTAATGCAATATTATTATAAATATTGCATTAGTCCTTACATACAAGTATCTCTCGCTATACGAAATTTGCCTTTACGAAAGAATTAAATTAGTACTTTTTCCGAAGAAAACTTTTTATTTTAAAAAGATCTAAATGAGTACCTCTTTCAGCTAACAAGAGAAACGCGAAGAGAATTTTTTGCTTTTACCAAGTAATCTTAAATTAGTACTCTTTCGAATCACGAAAGAGATCTGAAGAGGAATTTTACTTCCAAGGAAAAATATAAAATACTAAAGTTTAATTCAACGCTTACTTTACGGATTACTTGTAGAAACATTCTAATCCTTATGATATACCATATGATTTTAAGGCAGTTATTGCAAGTTGTTTCGATTGCCTGCTTAGAATCATGAAATTTGTGAAAAAAAGAATATAACAGTATTAGCAATCGAGAGTATTTGCCTTACATCAAGGTTTTCACGTTAGCTAATGCAATATATATCAACTTTCGACATCCTGCCAGACATCTGGTCGAATAATATATAGACATCTAGTCGAATAATATATAAATGATGATTAGATATTAATGAGACGATTTTTATCCTCTCTCTGTCTGCATCTTTAAGCCTATTGTCCCACTACTGAATATCTGACGATTCAGTGAGTCATCGTCGTCATATTTGTTATTTACAAGGTTTTCCTTCTACTTTCAGTTTTGGATAATACATTCATGCCCATAAATTAAGGATAATTCAGAATCGCACAGAAAACGAACCTTAAAGTAAAAATTTCACTTGTAGAATTATCGCACACGTCTTCAAGAATAATATGCAAATTACAGGAAGCCATCAGATGACGCCAATAGTACATCACAATGAAGAGAGTGTATATAAGGAATGGTAGCAAAGATTAGGGTTCGATTCGAAGTAAAATTGTTCACAAGCGTCCTGTAAGCCGCTCAGTGCCGCAGCCGAACAGTCATGACACAGAGGACGCATGTGGATGATTTTTTACGTGGTAGAATTGTCGACTGCCTGGAATGTGGACGTAATCAGATGGAAGTATCCGAGGAACTTGTAATAGCCCAAAGTGTCATCTTTAGGCTTTGGCAACAGTTCCAAAATGACGGAAATGTCAGTAGACGTTATAGTAGAGGTCACCTCTAAGTTACAACGCCGAATGACGACCGGTATTTGGCAGTAATTGCCAAAAGCAGATGGAGCACAGCAATGAAAATCCTGAACATATGCTGCTGTGCAGCTGAAAACTTTGTGATTTTGTTACTGAACTACCTGTGGCTAAGTGCGAAGAAAACGCTGCTTAATAATAAAGCTAAAAAGGCAGAAAAAAGGGGTTAGCAGGAGTGTGTGCAACAGCAGACTGGAAGACTGCGAGCTCAGCAAAATACTAAAAAACCTTAACAAACCCTTTTGGGCGAATGCTAAAATTTGAAATCTTTCAATTTTTTTGTTTTGTTTTAATTTTGATATGAATATTTCCTATTACAATTGTCCCCGTTCATTTTGATTTAATTATGATCTCTTGATCATCTTTTGAATTTAATCCATTCATAATTGCTTGACAAATCGTATGATTTAAAGCAACATACTCACTTCTTAATCGTTTAGATCTTTTTATTTTTTAAATAATATACCTAATTGATATAAATTAAAATTGCATGCAGATTCATTATAATTACTAAAAAATGTTTCTAAAACAACATATTAAGTTCTTGCTACTGAATAATTAAGTTTCCTCTTAATATCTACACAATTTTAAAATATCATTCCTGTTTAATTCTTTCGAAGAAATTACAGGATTGTCTTGCATTTAATGGCACGAAAAATTATTCTGTAAATCTCCTCTTTTTTTCCTTCTATTTGTACAGAAAGTATATTAAAATTCTTGAAGGTTTATCGAAAGACTTGCGCTCTTGAATTTCGTCATCTCCGATAAAAAACGTGGAACAGAATAATCACTGTGGGAACTGAAATCACATCACAAATCGTATTAGTGTAATAATGACCTTCTTTCCTCCTATTTTTTCATGAGGAAATTGTATATTTTCCTCTATATCGACGTTTCCATCGCTATGTGCCGGTTGTCACCTAACAACTTTGAAACTTCCCGAAAGATTTCCTCACACTCATTGATAACATTTTGTTCTTACTTCATTTTCATCATTTAGTTAATTCCGTCATTTCTTAGTACGAACTTATACAGCAGCTGTTTGTAAATTTTTTAGACGATTTTCATTGTATTTACAGAAATAGTTCACCTAAAAGTTTTGCGTTTTAAATGTTCTATTTTATAACCCTTATTCTTTACTATCTTTCTATACAGTTATTTTCTAGACAATAAAGCCTTTTTGTAGTAGCCGAAGAGGTATTTTATTCCATTGCTCCCGAACAGCTTTCTAAAGTCTAAGGAAGTTCTGGGTCAACGTTTGGACAACCTTCTTTTTAAATGACCGAAGGCGCAAAAATACATTGGTAGTGGATCAGGAGATTTAGTAGGGATATGAGTGAATGACATGGCCTTGGTACCCGCTTCTTATTCTATTTTGTCCAGGAAATTAACAGTCTCCCAGACGGTATACTAGTTAGGAGAGCCTACTGCAGTACTAAAGGGCCCGGGTTCAATTCCAGGAAAAGACCTTGTATGTACCCCTTTGTAAATGTATAGTGTCCGTACGGTATGGGGGCATTTTAAATATGCGGAGAGCCGAAAGTCCTATTGTATGTTTGGTGGAAGGGAAGAGGGGTAGGAGATCACCCTGGAGTGCTTTCCTTCAAAATTGGGGGTGGAAGATAGAAGTCCAGTCTCTCTTTGGAATACGCTCTGGCAACTATTCTTTCATGTGAACATGACAACAACAACAAATTAACAGGGGATTTTGACGTTTAGCTGCTTGCTTTGTCTTGATGCAGTTCTACTCATTGACTGTGGGTAAGAGAAGGTATTTCATATTTCTAAGTTGGGTATAGCAAATATTTCTGATAATATCTGGAGTTGATCTTAACATTTTTATCCCTTCTTTGTAATTTTAATTTACCGTTATATGAAGAACCAGCAACAAACATAAATCCCTTTTGAAAAGTTTCTTTAGATTCTTTGAATCATTTTTTCACATTTTTTTTCTAGTTTTTTGGTGAAAATAAAAGGATGTCTTTTTGTTGCAGTCATTTAAATGTACCCAAGTTTCGTCTATTTTTCTGTTTTCGTCTAGACAACATTTTTCCATTTTTGGCCGGATAAATGTTTCACATAAAGAATTCTGCAGTGCGTTCTGTGATATGTCGTAGAGAAAGAAAATGCTTTATGCTTTTTCGTCTTACATTATGCTTTTTCGTCTTACATTTTGCTTTTTCGTCTTTTTAAGATTCAAATCGAGATTAATCCCATTGTTTACAGTTGACAATGGGTATTTTAATGATTTTGCAGTTGTCCTTCGATTTGGCAGATTTTTCTTAATATTAAAGTCCTTACTTTTCAGCATTGAAAACATTCCATTTTTTCCTTGGACATGTATTTGGATTGATTTTTCTAGTTGAAATCAAACTTTAACTTTTTTTCCCTTTCCTGTTGATAATATTACCTATCGTAGCTTTAGATATCGAAACGCATGGCTTTCGCAGTGGTTTTTAATAAATAGGTAGGAATAACTTTATTCAGAAAGAGCGCAAAAATAGCCTTTCGACCACTGCTTCTTTAAAAGCGCCATTTTGCATGAAAACAAAACTGTCAAGTAGCAGTTTTGCATGAAAACATAATTGTAAAGTAATGGGCGATAATTTAAAATTTCAGAAGTATAGCTGCAGTTAAATGTTTTTTTTTCCCAAGCAGGCGATTTTTTTATAGCAAAGCAAAACCGTCTAAAATATGTGTGAACAACCTCTGTAGAAAAATCTAAGAAGTACTAAGAAATATTGGATAATTTTCTTTATGTTTGTGAACCAATTAGAATCTGGTATATAATGAAAATTATTTGTGCGGAAGAAAGATTATAGTTTCTTAAGATAGATTATTTTCTTTGTATTTTAAAGTGAATACATTAATAATTTTACACTCATAAAAATTCAGTTGGAAAGAAATAAATCCGAATTTATAGATTACTAACAATCTATTCAAGGTATCATAAAAGTGAACAGCCTCATATGTAGGATAAGTATAGATTTAGAAGTAGTTTTTTTTTTTTTAAAAAAGGGTTTTAAAGTAAACTTTCTCGAAGAAACGAAATACAAAGCAAATCGCTACGCATGACTGAAAGAGCATTTGCATTTATTCTCATAATGTGCTGGTATGTTTCCTCGCTTTAACAACTGCAGTAAAGTTCATGGCAGTTTTTTAGCTTTTCCGAAATGCACAGATAAAGCTTCTAAATTTTTTTAATTTCTTATTCTGATGAGGTTAAAAAATAAACGCCCTTGAAAGAATTTCATATCCTTGTTGAATTTCATGTCTTTATTGTTTCTTTACTGTTAAAATAACTGCTCTCATTCCGCAATGATGTTGACTGGCCCTATTTATCGAGGCATTAGGAATATGAGACGAAGAAAAGTTGTAAGTCATGGAGTTTATTACATTATCTAAGAATAATCCGCTCGGCAAGCTCAAGTTTACATGACAGTCGAAGCGGCTCTACGGCTGGATAAACCGAACTCCTGTTCAAAGTGGCAAATTTTAGAAAAGGCAATTTACGCGAAATTTGTAAAATGCGTTTTTTATAAGAAAAAATTTGTATAAAAATATTTCACAAAACATTTTTGCGTGTGTACGTTTTCTCAATAGATTGAATGCACCCAGGTTAGATGATAGGTTGATAATTTGTTTTATCAAAAGAAACACTTCGGAGTTTTGGAACTTTCCACAGAAATAATTGTACAGATGTTCGCAGTATAACAGAGTACAATTAGTAGGTACGCTTCAAACTACTAAAAACGTTAAACACAATAAATGCAAAGAGCACCTAAAAAGCGAAGTTTTCTATACTCCGAAGTCGCTTGGAACTAACAACTCACAACAATAACTGAGAGCATATCGGTAACATTATGCCACGATATTGCGAATTTCTCATTGTGACTGTCTTAAAATGTTGCTTTAAAGGTACAGGATCTTACTCTCTTTGGCCACATAAACTAAACTAGATCCTACTAATGAACTTGGCGACGTCTCTCACAGGCATGAAATAATACCAGCACAGAAGAAGGGGGAAAATAACCCTTTATTATTTTCAGCTACGAACAGAAATGCACGTATTTCGTGCTTTACAATAAATAACACCGACAACTTGCGGTGGAACTTAAGCGTTGTTACGCAAATCAAGTTTAAAAACAGTAGTGCTGGTCTAACATCTTGAGTTACGGCTAACTAGGTTGACTCGACAACTTGCCAAGCGTGATAATTATTCAAATGGCCAAAAAAACGTATCAGCAACTCAGCGTAACAGCAAGGTCAGAAAAAAAACGTGCGCTGGCTAGCGAAAAGACGCTCTGAATAAACTCCAAAATTTCCCCGTTTAAATACTCACCTCACTTTTATTTAAATTAGCATCTTGGGGAGGAAATGCGAGGGGAAGTTGAGGAGTTCAGGAAAGATAACAAAAATTTGAATAACTGGTTATTTGAACTAAGGGTACTTCATGTAAAAATACATTAAGTGAGATTCCCAGTGGAGAAAATTCTCCCTGGTCTTATATATAGATTTAACCCGGCCGCCGAGATATTTCCAGTACTTTCTACTTCTGGAAATTACTGGAAGGCATATTAGGGTGGAATTACGGTTACAGCTGAATATAGTATCATAACAGTTTTTCAATTACAATATCCATTACAGTTATACAGGGATCAGACAAAAATGCCGTTAAGTTTGGCGACTTTTGGATATTTCCGCCAAATCTGGCGACAAAAATTAGCGTCGAACACTGCTGCCAGCTTGGCGATATCTCGCCAGTTTAGTGAGAAAGCGATGTACTCAATGTTAAATAGGCATATTCCTGTATTCTTACTTTTCCCGAAAGCTTCTCTCCTGTAGATTTTCATGTTACATTATACTAAAAAAAGTACAACAATTTCACATATAATTGAGCAATTTCACATATAATTGAGCTAAAATCATCTATCTATGTACAAAACTCGTAACAATGTAATTCTTGATATTTCGGAATCCTGAAACATAATTATTTTATATTATTTTTTATAAGACTTTAACGAAATATTAACAAGAGCCAGTAAAATTTATAACATACGACTATTGTCTTTTTTTTAAAGAAAGATTGCGATGCGTAGCGATTTTTTTGTCACAAGTCACGATTTGTTGTCCATTTGTTGGACGAACAACGAAACATAGGTAGGTATGCTTGTTTTGACAGGATTTTCAATGCTCTACTTTAAAAGGAAAAACGGTGATTCTGTTGTTTAATTTAAGGATTTATTCTGTTGTTTTTACTACATTAAAGATGAGAAGTGCGTGCAGAACTGAGTGTTTCTTTTAGGCAATTCATGGTACTAAGAATAAATAATCAAAGTTGTGAAATTTTTTAAATGAGTAAAATAAATATTTATTCTAGATTCTTATACTGATTTAAAAAAAGTCCGCGTCCTATGAGAAAATTTTTTATACATTATTTTTTATAAATAGACAGTTTTTGTTCGCTCTTAGTTTTTTCTTGAAAAAAAAAGAAAGTAACATGCAGTAAAATGATTCAACGGTTGGAATTAGTAGACAAAATAAATTTTTCTTCCAAAAATTGTCAAAAATGGCGTTTGGGTTCAAGATATCAAAAATGCTTATTCAACAAAGCTTTTTGTTTTGAACCTTTATATGCATATCATCTTTGTAGGAACATTTTGATTTTTCTTACATATTTTTGTATTTTGTCAGTGCACAAGTTCGTGCCGTTCTTCATTCGTTTGGCAACACTACATTGTGAAACCTCCGCTTATCCGTTATTCAATTGTTTCCCTTCAGTTTGGATTTTGGTTGTTGCGAATAGGGCCTCGTATGTTGTTAACAACTCGTTTTATCCATTTTCAAGGCTAATCAATACGGAGTGCCAAGTAGAGAAAAATGAACTCTTCAGACACATTTATCGCCTGTTCTGAATGACAACTTTTCCGATCTCTCTAACAACATTCAGGGGTAAAAGCTTCATGATGATGCTTCTTTTCGGCTTACAGCTTTTTCAACTCGAAACCACAACAGTTCTACAGGAAAGGCACTGAACTTCTACCTGAAGGCCGGTAGGCGGGCATTGGCAATGATGGTGATTGCATGATTGAGAGAATGATTAAGTGATTATCGATTAATGACGTAGTGTATCAGTGTCTTGTTAGTCTCCATTCTATTTCTTTGTCGTGTATTGTAATATATTTTAGACTAATAAAATCATTGGCATGGTAAAAACGACAACCCAATGAAGAATGGCATAGACTTATGCACCGACCCAATATTTTGAATCACTGCCACTGCTAACAAATATAACTTTACCCAACCGTCCTAAAATTATTTAGGCTAAATGGTTATTTTACATGAATTTTTTTTTCATTACATTCAAAAATGGTTTTATTCCAAAAAACAAATTAAACGTAGCAAAGTACTGGTACGGATGATGAGAAGTTTATTTATTTTAAACTTTGAATCAAAACAATTGTTCTTTACCTTTTCGTAAATGCTATAATAAGTGGCTAAAGAGAATAATATGAAAGGATTAAAAGAATATTGCGATTAACATAAATAATGAGAATTTAAATGTTAAATATCAATACGCGTATTCTGGATATCTTCTTTGTAAATTTATGCACATTATTTAAGGTAATTGCTATATTCAACTTACTGTAGTATTTATTAGAGCTGAAATGCCCTTTTTGTCAATAGACAGCACGCAATCAATGCGAGTTATCCCGAAGTTAAAGACAGAATTAATGATGAATGCAATCGCCATGTGACGCCGTAGATTAATACTTGTAATATATTGTATGGAGTATGGTATTAATTACATATATATTATTAGTTTTTTATAGCAAAATGTTTAAAATAAGTATGATCACAAGCCAGCTGCTTATGGATAAAGAAGTCAAGTCTTAGAATTAGATTAAATATAATTTTCATTCATTTTTGTCATGCTGCTTCCGTTTTCGACGAGCCTGACCACATTGATAGATTCGGTATAAGTTTGTTTATTGTATTTAAGGAAATGTAAATATCAGTCCTAAATTTAACAACTTAAATAGATATAGAGTGTTTCAAAGAAAGAAAAACAGGGACCATTTTCTTGACTTCTGTACGTCTAACTTTTCTTTCTGTATGTCTGACTTTAAAACTATGAAATGATACTCACTTAATGGTTTTTATACAGCCGAACAGAGAGTATAAAACCCTTAAGGCATCAGTATAAGGTATGCATGATGCTATACTTTGCGTTTATAATAATACTGAAATTGTTAACTCTGTAAGAAATGGCGTTTCTAGATTATTAAACTCTCTTAAAAACAATTCAAATTCCTATGCTCCATTAGCCCACCAGCGGCCGAGTGGTAAAGTTGCTAAACACTGGTAGTTCGGTCTGAGGTTCGAATTCCGGAACGGGTTGGCTGCATGGGTTTTTCGGGATTTTCTCCATGTATAACATGTATACCAGCCAGTTTCCCTTAGAAAGTCCTCCACGAAGGCATGCTTTCCCTTAGGCAGATAGTCCTCGAGGCTTTGCCGTAATCACCTAAACTAAGCCTATTCTCCATTATTATTTGGTATATAATTTTAAATTGACTGATTCCAAAGAGCAAGCTGCTGCAAATAAAAATCTACGATCTGCTATGGAACTCTTAAAAAACTGAAGATTTTTTTAAAAATCTTTGATTGGATGTTGCTTGTAATAGAATGCTTTGTGACGCAAGAGAACTAACTGACTGACGAGATTGATATCCTGGCTAATATTAAACTGACGCAGCCACAGAGTTCACAGAGTTCAACGAAGAAATATTAATTTTAATTATAAAGTGCGAGATGATCCGATGGAAAATCGTAAATTAAAATTTAAGTTAGAGTTTTATTTTTTTATAATAAATCAAGCGATTAATGTCTTGAAAGGAAGATTTGATTTAATAAGTACCCATATCAATAATTTTCAATTTTTGTTCAAACATATATGATTTAAAAGATACCCCTAAAAATGTATTACTGAAACACTGTCAAGACTTAATACAAGCCGATGCAGAATCAGGGAATAGAAACGAGCTTGGTCTCGCAGATGAAATAGTATCAATTTTTGACTTATTAGGCAAAAAGAAAAGCGTAATAGAAGTTTTAAATCTAATTTCAACTCGAGAGTTTGCAGCAAATCTTGGTATTATATTATGTTTTCTTTGCCAAAAAAAATGAGGCAAACGAGGATAGGAGTTCTTCAAAATTAAAATTAATAAAAAATTCTTACACTCCACAACTCTTTTAGATATGTTAAAGGGTTTAACTACGTTGAGTATCGAACATAAATTAGCTGTACAAATTTATTTAAAAAATTTAATTAGAAAATTTGCAGAATTAAAATTTGCCTCTTCTCATCTCCAAATGTTTTTGTTTGTTTTGTGATTTGCTTCGAATTTAAATTTTGTTTTGTTTGTTTTTTAATAACTACTGCCTTTTTTATGCTTTTTTTTTTGCAAGAACTCTTCAAGTTTTATAGATTTGCATCCAACAACAATTTTAGTAATAATTTTTATCGGTGGCAAAACTGCTCTAGCCAGTCTCGATGAAAGGTTTTGCAAGATATCTCAAAATTCGACAAAATAAATTGTGCCGCGATCCTTTCGGATAAAAAACAAAGATAAAAGATGTCTATGTATATCACTCTAATTTTTTTTAAATGATCATAGTGCTAAATTTAAATAAAGTAAAAATATATTTTCACCTATTTTTACGATATATCATGTAATATACAGCAAAAACGTATACTAGTTTTAAGAATGAAAAAGTTTATTGTAACTGCTTTTTAATAATTAAAGGTGTTTTTTTATCACTGAAATGTGAGAGGTAACAAAATCATTTTGTTATAAATAAGGGCGGGATATTCCAATTCTTGAATCCCACGAATTCTAAAAAAGACTCGAGGCTCGAAAGTTCAAATCTTCGATTTTTTCTTATTCGAAATTTTCGAATTCTAATCTAAAAAAACGTTAAACGCTTTAATTAAAAATTTTGGAATGATTAATCTTACTGAAATCAGTTTGCAGTGGAACAAGTGTTCAATTGCTGCAATTTCTGCGACCTAGATTACAAATGTCATCTGGTAGTAGTTTGAGTACCAAATTTTTGATTTTGCGGCGAACTCAACATTCCGTATTTAGTGGTAATGTTGTACAGTTATTGAGTAATATTAGTGCTACAACGAGGAAAATGTGTAACGCTCTCGCTGGAATTTGAGCTCCGGACCTCCCGACTACGCTTCCAGTTACCCCACGAAGGCATGCTGAAACAAGGAAGAAAATACTTTATAATGTGTGTCGTCTCTTAATATAATCCTGTCCATTATGCATTTACATTGGACTCTGAAATTTGACTAAAAATTTTAATTGTTGTTCGATATTTATTCGTATATTTTAATCTTACATTTTATTTTTTTTTACTGTTTGGCAGATTTACTGGAAAAAAAAGAAACGGAAGCTTAAGATTTAAGAATTTTAATTACATACTTCAAATACCAAATATCATTTGCATGTTTTCATTTCAAATGCTGCATTTTTAATTCAGCATTTTATTAGATGCTGATTTCAAATTTTAGTTTAATTGGAAACTTCTCCTATTAAGTAAAAGATTTACGTCCTTTCTTTCTTCCGTATTAATCATATATAAACAATAATAAAAAGTTTACAATTCGAATTCAAATTTAAAAAAGTTTTCAATTCGCCCTTTTTATTTCGTGCAATTTCTCAGCAATAAATTTTATCACTTCAGTTTTCCTGCAAATGTTTTAACAGTTCTTCCACAGTGACTTAAAACTATTCCTAGAGCATAAAATATGGGGAAGATATAATGTATTGCTGTTCCATAATCAGAACTGTTTCGATAGCATTTAGACTTTTAACATGAGAAATCTTGTTTAAATTGCCTGTTTGTTTAATTCATCATACTTATACATTTTAGAGCAGCTTTAAATTAAAAGAAAAACAGTGTATTGAAGTGATAGGTTAGCATCGAATAATGCAGAGATCTGCATTGAAATGAGATTCTGGTATCTGTCACTATGCTGACGGTATTCTTATTCTACTTATTTGCGCGTCTGTAATATGTTTAAGGAAAATAAAAGATCCAAAAAAGTAAAATAAAATGCATTGCTTATACTATAGATTGAGGGATAACTTTGAATTAGAATTACTATCAGTTTATATCTCGCTGCTCTAAATTTTACCAGCAGAGCTAGTCGCTGGTTTAAGATGTATAGAAGGAACATCACTACTATATTCTCCTTAGAAAACTATTCAGGGTTCAAGAATTTCAGCTTTCCTCTCTTTGAGTTGAGGAAAGTATTTATAAAAGAAAGAAGGAAGGATTTTGTGGGTAAGGTGTAAGATTACTTTTACTGGTTATGGTTCATGAGCCGTAGCAAGTGATGTGCCGTTCTGAACCTAGTTTTGTCATGCGACATGATTTATTGCAAAATATGCTTTCAGGAGAGTATTTGAGTGATAGTTATCTATATCTATTATCCCATTTGTACATCAGTTATTCAAAAGATGAAGGCTACTTTTGATTTTGACAAAATGATTTCTTTATGAGTAAATGTTTCGTGTTTGTGATATGCCATGAATTTAGCACAGTTAAGGCGTTTTGACTATAGTATCCTCTATTTAGAACAGTTTTATTAAAGCATCATAAGGTAGAATAACAATGAAATCTTTTGTTAACAAGTTAGACAGTTTGCTTAGGTCAGATAGAACACAAATAGAATGCAAATCAAAGTTAACAGTCTTTACAAGCATTTAAATTGATGTATTGAAATATAGACGTTACAAGAGATTCATTTATAAGTTTTAAATAGCATCATGCTTACCTATTAGGCAATATTATCAGAAGCATATTCCACAAAAGAAAGTAACGTGCTGAAAAGAATGAAGCACAAATACAACCTTAGCACAAAAACCTTGTAAGATTTCTTTTGCATCTGAAAAAAAAGAATCCTCTTTCGCCAATATATATCGTTTGGCGCTATTTGTTTTTTGACGTTGCCAAGTTTTATTATGCAAAAGTGACGCTAATTTATTCTAACAGTTTGGGCTTCGAATTAAATTATATATAAATATGTGTATGTTGAAAGCGTAGATAAAAGATGAATATTTATATAAGGGAAATACGTATTTCCTGAAGAGAAACTCAAACAGGTTTGTACCAATAATTTTTACCAAATTATTGGTAAAAAGCTGTATTCTAGATCTTCTTCTGAGTTCTTGAGCGTTCAGTAGCTTTTTTCGACATGCTAATATTTCAACATAATAACTTACCAAAGAAGTTTTGGTAAGTCATTATCTTGAAATATTTATAGCATGTTGTTCGCAAAGATATTAATTAGCAACGAATTAAAATCCATCAATTCAATAACTGAATGAAAGCAGAAAAGTAAATTATTTAAACGCATTAAATTTAATATAAATTGCGAAAAGATACTTTTTCCTATGAAAATCGTCTTTTATATAAATTTTAAACATAATACTTTTCACTTTATTTGCACTTGTAGAATGAATTGCTAATTGTTTTGTAAAAAAGGCAATTCTGACAATAACCCTATTTGGTAATAAAAGAATCCGTATTTAGTAATTAACAACATTCTTTGCTCCTGAGCATCTGGAAAATATTTGTGCTCTAGCAAAATACACGAATACCAATTTCTAAAATAATGCAAGGGATATCAGCATTAACTAAAATAATTTTTAATGTAAAATTGCTGAAAATAGTAATATTGCTGAAAAGAGTGTGAAATTCAAAACCTGCTGCACTCAGCAGATAAGTAAAATAATGTACAATTCTAGAACACAGAGTCTTACTAGTTTTAATAAAGGAAAAAGGAAATGGCGTATTAAATATTTGAAGGTTAATCCTCTTTTCTCCATATTACAATCTCCATATTACAAAACGCAAATTAAAGAAAATTACAGCATGGTAATAAAAAATTTTCATTTCATATATATAATCCTCTAATTCGTTTTCTATATTTTAACTCAAATTAAGTTTAATTAGACGAAAGTTTAACTTAATTAATTTTTGACTGTGCAAATCCCCTTTTTTGTCGTTGTTTGCAGATTTTCATGCGCAGAATTTCTTTTTGGCAGTTTAGCCCCCCCCCCTTTTTTTTTTTTTTTTTTTTTTTGCATACTTAGCGAATATTTGTTTCATTCAATTTCTGTTTCAATGACTAGAATTGATTTACTTTTTTTTAGCAAGTTTGTTTTGTAGAAGTGGCGTTTTTAATTTTCAGAGATTCAAATAATTTAAGATAACTAATTTCAGTACGCTAATTGGAAGCGAACAGAAACATAACTGATTATACCAGTAGAAGAGATGATATCGTTGTTAATGGTCTTATACATCTTGAAAACGTTCGAGTTTAACAGTGCTAATACAGCTTTTTCCTTAATGTAATTGTCAATGTGAATTTTTAAAAATTTTTACATATTACCTTTCCGACACAGTCTAGGCTAATTTAGTACACTCTACCAACTTTACATAATTATTTTTAATAATCTGATTAAATTTTAACTTTCTAATTCATCTTTTGCCTGTTTAATTTTAATTTAATTAAATGATGCATATATATATATATTACATTCAATTAATGATGCATATATATATTACATTACATTTTTTACGTTTTTTAATAGAACAAAGAAACAAAACAAAAAGGCTTAAAGACAATTTGAAACTCACCAAAAAATGGAAACGCATTTTCTACTGAGTCGCGACTCACAACATGGAAGTTACAGAACTACACTCATGTCCATAAATTAAGGATAAGGCAAAATCAGGCAAAGGAAGAGTTAGAAGCAAAACAAATTTGACTTATTTGTAAATCTTATTTATTAAACAAAAGGTAAAGATAAAAAAGGATGCTATATGTTTGATATTATTAAAAAAATTAGCGATTTTTTCTCCCTGGAGCAAATTACAAAAAAAAAACCTATTTACAAAAAACCAATATTACATGGTTGATATGATTGTTAATACATTGTATGTCTCCCAGACGATGCATACAGTCCGTACAACGCCTAGGCATGCTGAGTATCAAATTATCGATCTGATCTTGGAGGGTATTACACCACTCAAAAAGCAATGCTCTCCGAAGTTCCGGTAGACATGTAGGAGGAGGTTGACGGGCTGTAACTCGTCGGCCAAGCATGTCCCACACGTGCTCTACTGGATTCAAGTCCGGTGAGAATGCTGGCCAGTCCATACGGGTGATATCCTCCGATTGAAGGCATTCGCTTACGATGTTTGCACGGTGAGGACGGGCGTTGTCATCCATAAACACAAATTGTGCGCCCATGGCGCCCCGAAACAAACGTACATGTTGTTCCAGAATGACGTCCCGATAGATTTGGCTTGTCATGGTTCCAATTTGAACATGCAGGTCAGTTCTGGAACCCAGAATAATTCCACCCCAAACGAGCACTCCTGCACCACCGTAACGGTGTCGTTCAATGATGTTTTCTTGGTGGTAACGGGTACCTGGAGCTCTCCATATGAAAGTCCGGCGAGAATCAGACTGCAAGCTAAACCTGGACTCGTCGGAAAACATCACACAAGCCCACTGTTGCGGTGTCCACAATGCATGCTCTCTACTCCAGGCTAACCGCAGGCGACAGTGAGTTGCAGTAAGTGGAACGCATCTGACAGGTCTACGAGCATATAGACCAATCTGCCCTAAGCGTCTGTACACGGTCTGCCTTGAAATTGTCGTACCAGTGGCTGAAGAGAGCTGACGAGACAGGTCTGAGGCTGTGCTCCGCCTGTGTCTTTTGGCAGTAACTGCCAAATACCGGTCCTCATTCGGCGTTGTAACTCTGGGGCGACCTGTGCTGTAACGTCTACTCACATTATCATCATCTTGGAATTGTTGCCAAAGCCTGGAGATGACACTCTGGGCAATTCCAAGTTCGTCTGATACTTCCAGTTGGGTACGCCCAAATTCCAGACGGCCGATAATTCTACTACGTAAAAAATCATCCAAACACGTCCTTTATGTCATAACTATTCGGTTATTGCAATGAAATGCTTATAAAGCGCCTTCGAACAATTTTACTTCTTTGTCTGTATTCCTTATATATCACTTTCTGACACTCGTCATTGTGACGTACCATCGGTGTCACCTGGTTACTTCCTGAAATTTGCATATGATTCTTGAAGATGTGTGTAGTGATTTTACAGGTGATATATTTATTTTAGAGTTCGATTTCCGCGTGACTCCGAATTATCCTTAATTTATGGACATGTGTGTAGAATAATGCATAGTGCATCGCCATTTCGGTTTCTCTAGCCACAGGCATGCCAAAAAACTAATTTAATCTGGCATTCACTTCGCAGGTATAAAATTCAGTTTTAAACTCTAAGACTTTGAGCTGAACATGACTGCAAAAAAATAAAATGCGGATCAGAAATACTTGAATTAATGATCAGCATGTGAAATTCTCATTTAATCTAGAATGTATTATGGGAAGTTGAAACAGCATAACGATTTGCAGTTTTAAAACGAGTCATTATAAATGATTCGATTCAATGTAAATTCGCATTATTTTAAGTTGCGTTCACAAAAATGAAACCTTACTAATAATCTTTGCCGTATAATTTACCTCTTTCCTAACACTGCATTCTATACAACATATGTAGAATTCAATATGGACTGAATCGAATTGCATGTAGTAGTTCAGGTATTAAATCGAATGATAGTGCAGTCATTTATAAACAAGGCACTGTTTCCATCATTTCATATGACTGTAGAGCTTGGGGACTGTTGCTAAAAATAGAAGGTTAATAGTCTGCTTCAAGTTCAGAGGCGAATTCTCCTACGAGTTATTAGAGGATTGCCCAACTATTACCCAACTAATGCTGTCTTCACTCTTGCCGGATTTCCACTGCTGATTATATTTATTCTGCGATGCCTAGGCTGCAAGGATAGTCTTTCTAATTGATAAAATTCTCATTTTGATCGTTTACTACCCTTTTAACTGAGCACGTGGGCATTGAGGGAAATGAGTGTGCCGATGCCCTGGCAAAAGAAGCTCGATACTTGGACTACTCCACCACTGTTACCTTTGAAGACGCAAAGCAAAAGATGTGAAAAATGTGCAGTGCCCTCGCCGGAACTCGAACCTGGTCTTCTCGAATAGGAGTCGAGTGTGCTACCAATTTACATCCCGAAGGCATGCGGAAAGGAGGGAGAAAATACCCCGTAAGTTTAATAGCAGCTTTCATTCATATATAAGGTTTTCCTTTTCTTTCGATGTGTAACGATAGTTTCGCAGTAAATCCCAAAATTTTCAATGAAAATCTGAATTTTAATTTCAGTAAATACCAATAGATTATGCATGAGATTGTGTACTTCTTCATGAGTTATGACAGATAGCTGACGGTGTTTGCTGAGTGATGGAGGACTGCGAATAATTAACAACTCTAATTATGATCATAACACGCTAAAAGTCGCTTCATTCGGTTATATGCCATTTCAAGCTTTCCCAGACGAGAATTTTGTGGGAATCTTCACATTTAATCAAATTTCAATACGGAGGGTTAAGAGGAATTTATTTCAGGCTCTCTATTCAGCGTCAGTATTAGGTATGAAAATGTGATGGGAGGTCACGTGACTACGAATTATGTATCAAATGACGTCACAATGGCCTTCCGCCCCTTATACTTCGGATTCAGATGATTCCTAGATAGGCAGTTAGTATCACTGACTGTGATATCTGATACAATAAACATGAAAATGTTTTATTTGATACCAATTCAACATTGTTATCTTAGGATCCAACCAACGCGGTTACTGAAGAATTATCCAGATTAAAATATTTTAAAAAGTTCTACACATTAAATGGAAGAAATAAGAAATTTTGAGCATTAAATTAAAAAAAATCTGATGTGTATACCACATGAATCCCTTGTACGGAATATTAAATTCTGCGCCCTCTTTCCTGCATTTCATTTAAA
>KK117290.1:152396-170566 GCA_000611955.2 Stegodyphus mimosarum | reverse complement strand
TGCCCTCTCTTTCCTGCATTTCATTTAAACTTATTGAATTGAATTAAATCTACTTCATCGATAGCGCATAAATCACAATAGAATAAATGCACCCTTTAAAATTCACTATATTTATTTACCATAGCGACACTCTGGTACTAGGTCCACTTAACAGCGTTACATCTCATTCATTTTATAATTCAGAATGCACAAAACTTATATCATCTGAAGAATTATCTAATCGTTGCTACATGTTCAAGTACTATAATAAATCTAAAATGAAGTATAAAAGAAATTAAACAAATAAAAAAGAAACAGTTTTTTCACAGACGATTCAACGCCTCTTACCTAATGCGCATGCGCTACTCGTAAACATTCTCTTTTGTCCGAGACAGACTCGCGACAATATTTGCTGCTAATACGAAACACTTATCTTCTCGAATTTCATTAGAGATATATTTCTCATTCAATTAATTCTGTTCTCAGTTCGCGCTAAGACAAAAATACATAAAATATCTTCATTAAAAATTGAAAAATATAGGAAAAAAAATAAAACACGAAATACAATTAAAACATTAAAAAAAAATTTTACTACTAAAATTATTAGAGTTTCTACGCAAAACCAAGCAATTTGGCCAGAAAACGAGGTAGATTTTTTTGTTGCACAAAAATTAGTTTAATTTTGGTTCCACTAGGTAAAAAGACACTGAAGATGCAGAAAGGGAATTCACAATTGTCCTAAGTTTCAAATGTAAACAAATATGGCTGCTATGGTAAACAAATTTAAGCTTAGCCGCACTGAAACAACTTTTAAATTGTTGATAATACTGCGATTATTGCATGGAGAGTAACTAAAGGCATAAAACCTTTAACTAGAAAATAAGAACAACATAATTCAATCATTTTTAAAGCAAAAAATGCGTAATTTACCAAAATATAAGAATAAAAAAAATGAGCTCACAGAGCCGAGTAACATAGCGGATGTATATGTACATACATATATATATATATAATAGTTTTGGTGAGACCGTTTGCAACCAAAAACGAAGGTGCACAACTACATATTATAGCAGTCCTATATACAAAACTTCAACATTCTGAGGTTACTCGTTTTTGAGTTATGCGAGATACATACATACATACATACATATGTACAGATACCAAGAAAAAATTTCTTCTGAATCCATTTTAGATCAGTTTTATAATTCGTTTGGGGAAAAAGAGTCCTTTATTCTGTCCTTGCGTACAGACATCACGCAAAAACATCGTTAAGTTGCATTTCACAGGGGTTAAAATAGATATTTTTGTTGAAATATGATACCCGGAATTTTTTGTGTTTACAATACTTCCTTTAATTAGTACAAGGAAGTAAAAATATAATACTCCGAAGTCTCATGAAAACTGTAAGTGATGTTTTAAATTCATGTCTTGATATTACAGTTTTTTATATAGAAAAATTCGTTACTTCATTAACCAATTTTTTTAAAGAAATGCCATATATAATACTATATTTTTTAAATATGCCATAGAGGCATCTACAGAGAAACGAAATTTTTTAAGAGTTATTACGTAGTATTCAAATAACCGATATTCCTTCTTTTCTGGTTCAAATAAGTGTTCTTCGTACACATTAAAAAGCTCTGTTTCCCGATTTTCATTCTTTCAAGCCCAATTTATTTCGGAATTATTTTGAAAAAGTGGTTTTACAAATGAAAACGTTCTTAAATAGCTCCGTGTAATAAAAATGAAATGAATTTATTTTTGATGTTTTATTTGTAAAACAAACGATAATCTCTCTAAACATTCAATGGCCAACAAGCAGAATATATTTGATGTAGAGATAGTAACGACTCTCGTACAATACAATTTTAAACTATGATAGGCTTTGACGTTTTTAATAATTTTCTAAAAAATAAAGACTTATTTCTATCATATGAAAGAAAAGCTGAAAAGCATGTTTTTGACTTTTGACCATGAACACTTGCAAAAATGAAGAAAAGCTCAAAGTGGCACCTGATTTGTTGCCACATTGATAAAGCATGGAAGTAGGAAAGGTTGAAATTAGGCTTCATATCTTCCTTCATATTAAGAATTTCGAAATCTGAAAAGAACTCAATGCCTTAATAATTCTATTTAACTCTTACGGTTGGAGCTCATGGATTTTACTCAGATTTGTTTTTTATATCTTCTGGCTTTTGTTAGAAAATTTTCAAATTCTATTACGAAATCAGAGAATGGCTGTTTCCGCCTACCAGAAGGATTTCATTAAACGATCTCTCATCGTGAGAAAATTTGTCTTGTTTGCTTTGCCTTGGTTTTTCTGAAGGTCGAGGTAAACGTTCAAGTACATTCGAAGCTCTTCTGTTTTCCGAATTTTAACTCACGGATGGTTTGCTTGTTCAGAATTTTAACTAATATTTTAAATATTCATAAATTGAATGACATAGGCTTTCAGTAGGAATGTAAACAGCAGTTAACTCAATTGTCATTCAGATTGGACCAGAAAAAAGTAGAAATTACAAATAAATTACGAATAAACACACAGATTTTGAATGTTATGTTGATAATGTACAATTTCAAAATTCCTTCTCAAGATATATATGCCTATTTTTAGTTTTCCTCACGATTTTTATAAATATAACATTCATAATCGAAGCTCTGCCTGAAAACGAAGTATGCCAAAACTTTCCCACGTTTATTATTGCGTACATTTTCTTAATAATAGCGACATACAGACTAAATTTCGTCAATGACCAATATCTTCAGTCGTAAGATGCGGCTGATTTATAAGCGTATCATGTAACCTTAAGAATATTCGACGCTCAAAAATTGCAGCTGTTATACCGTTCATTAACCGTGACGGATTTTTTTCCTTGTATTACTCTAAGCTCAGCTAATCGCTTTGGAAACTAAGCATGCGCAATGCTGATTGGTAATCAACGCTTTTTTCCTATCATTCTTTCTCAATACTGTAATTATAAAATATGTTTTCCTCTCTGAGATTACATAGTGTCCATTTTTAAAGATATCTTTTCCTTTATGTGAAACAAATTGGATTACTTTCGGATAGGGTATTATTGTATTAAAAAAAGAAAGAAAGAAAGAAATAAGAAACATTTATATGTCTGTTTTTCTCCCGTTATCTATCAAGAATTTGTAACTGCATATTCATATGTTTTTTTACAACAACATTTATTGAATATTCAGATTCAGACAACAAGACGCAAATGTTTTCTTTTCTAAAAACAAGACATTTTAATCTTTAATGGGATTGCTTGATTTACATTTTGATAACGTAAAAGAAGAAATAGTAAATATAAATGTTCCTCCCTTTCTTCAATTCCATTATATATATAGTCTACATTTTATAAATAAGATTTAGATAAGATTTGCTTTAATTTTAAATTAATTATTATATTTTAAATATGCTTTATAAATTTGCTTTACAAATAAAACATCAAAAATAAATTCATTTCATTTTTATTATACGAAGCTATTTAAATATTATCATATTTTATTTTAAATTCATGTCTCGAAACGGCGACTTAGGATATATATTTGATTTATATATAGCTTTGTTGTAACATAGATAATTTGGCACAAAATTGGACTTTTTCTGAAATGACATGCCGATCCCCCCTATATTTCGATTCTACCGCTTAAATTATGCCAAACTGCTAAGTTTTGTAGAAATCGCAGGAGTAGTTTTTAAAGAATTAGCTCTCAAAATTTTAGTTCCTCTATGTTAAATAAATTTGACATATATTTATTAATATCTCTTTTTTATTAAACTTATTTGATTCTTCCTTTCACATTTCGACATTTAGGTTAAATCCGAATAATATTGTGTGTGAATTTTCTTAAATTTATTTTTAAAATTTGTATTTTTAAATAATTTTTATAAATTTTTCGAAAACAATTTTGAATTATAACCTATAAAATTTTTAGCATCATCTTAAAATAGATGTATTTCTAAGCACACCTGCAAAAAAATTAGAGTTTTCTTATTCAAAATTTTCTAAGATATACTTGAATTTACATATTGGCGCGTTTTGGAGTTTGGTGTATTTGTTATAAGCGATAATAATGCCAACTGATAATTCGCTCGTGTACAATGAAAAAAAGGAAAGGAAAATAGGTAGCTATAAATTTAGAAGTTCGTTAAGCCTTGACGCAAACTGAAAAAATGCGCCAAGATAAATTTTTTAATTTCTCTACAAATTTCTCACCAAAAATTAAAAACTTTAATATATAGGAGTAATTTGAGTCGTAAAATCGAAACATGAAAGAAAAAACAAACTGGTAAGTTATTTCAGAAAAAGTCTGATTTTGTGTCAAAATACCCATGTTAGAAAAATGATATATATAAATCTAATATTTATCCTAAGTCGCATTGTCGAGACATTGAAAACGCTAGTTAAATTTGGACAATTGGTTCAGTAGAACGGGAGATGTACAACTGACTCATTTTTTGTGCAAGGTGTGCAATAGTCTGCGCACTGGTGTGAATCACTGAAAAATATATCACTATAAATTTTAGAAGTTATTTGCCTACAATATTTTACATATTCCAATCTTGTCAAAAACTAATTTTTAAAGTAAGCTTTTAATAATAATTTGAATAAATATATCCTATGGACAAATAATAAAGGCAAATAGTAGCACGTCCAGCTAGCAAGTGAAAGATCTGGGGTTCAAATCTCTAAAAGAGCACAGATGATTTCGAATGTCTCCTGCTCCGAAAAAAGTTTATTTTAATGTTTAAAGTGACACTCGAACTAAAATTTGATTGTCGGCAACTCGTTACCATCTGCATTTGGATCACTGGGCCTTGGGCCTTACCCTTTAAATGGAGAACATAAAAAATTATTCCATTTGCCCGTATGAGCTCTCGTGATGTAAGTGGTAGTAGTTCATTCGTAAATGAAAGATCAAACTCGAGTACTGGCGAAGGTATAAATTCAACTAACTAATTACTTCTGCATTAATTAGAAACTACTTAATTATCAAAACTGATTACTTCTGAAACTTAGTTCTTTCACGTTTTATTTCTGTGTGTCAGGAAATCTCAGGAAAGAATATTCATGATGATCGGTATCTGTGGGGTTGTGTCATATTTATCGTTTTGAAAGTATTTACGTGAGTTGCAGCAGGAGAAATGATATAAGTAGAAGTCATACTCTCACCACCTCACAGCCTATAATTAATTATAATGATTAATTAATTATAATTATAAATATAAGTCTATAATTAATTATAATGATTCATAAAAGGCAGATGTATTTACCTCCCCTCTTATGATTCTTCATAGACTGTCAATTACGATATGGAATATTGCAACACCAACTTCTTCGTTCCTTGAAAGAAAGAAGAACATTCTTGAGCATTTCAAAAGTTTTTTAAATTATTTCCTAATTCCTTAAAATATTAAGAAGTTTAAGTAACAATAAAAATATTTCTGTTTGCACTATTAATTTAATATTCTTTGTAGGAAACATAGAAACTACACCAAAATAATTGCTAACAAATATTTTAGCAAAATGAAAAGCCGCTAAGGAAAAATATTTGTTATTTAGAACAACATTGGCCATTATTTTAGATTAATGTTTTTCAGATCTTCTTGTTTCATCGTATTCGAGTATCATTCCTCTCCGTTCTTCCAAATATTCACATTTTGTATTTAAATGTTGCATTTTAAATAATAAAAAGTTGAACATTAGAAGTGAATTGAATAACTTGAATATTATTTATTCTATATGAATAAAAATATACGAAGGGTTGAGTGTTAAAGGTACTGGTTAAAGGCACTGGTACTCAATAAACTTGTATATGAACAGAATGTATATTGTATTTACTAAATATTTATTATTTCTGCGTTTCTACGATGTAATTTGTTATCGTATTTAACAACTGTAAACAGGAATTCTATTGATTTGATTCTTTTACAAAGTACCTATATTAAACTTTTTTCAGACGTTTTTGTTGACGTGGTTTCAATTAAGCTGTTCTTTGGGCATGAGCTTTACGTTGCATTTTAAATCTAACAGTCTGAGGACGAACAATTATTTCCTGAGATCACAAAATTCTTTCCTCAAAGGTGGAGAATTCTTTATTGAATAACAACCTTGTTTTATAGGTTATCCCATTTAGAATTTAGTGATAATGCTAATGTGCCATGAACTGTGTATATAATAGCTTGCGTGCTATATTTGCCTGCGACTTTAAATCTTGCTTTAGGCAAAAGTGGCTGAAGGAAAAAAACTCTGGCATAAAGCCTCATTCAGTATTCGAAAGCTTTCCCTCATCTTATCTTTGTCTCTGTGATTATGACAGAGATATATTTCACTTTTTACATACACGCGTGTTTGTCATTGCTCTAGAAATGTTTAGCAAAACTAGATCGAAATGCTGTTGAGAAGATGGCGGTAATACATTCATCCCAAGCGGTAAAGAGTAGGGGAGGCGAGGCTTCTTAATATGCACGTGAAATTCAACATTAGGCTTTGTCTTGCTGTTTGTTCTAGAATGTGCACGGGCTTTTGTGAGTGACAAAAACTCAGATAGGAAACGTTTGAGTAGCGAAACGAGGTAGCTAACGTTGCTTTCATCTAAACAGTCGGAGTGGCCTCGCTTCATCAGCAGAAGATGGAGCAGAAAAAAAGGTTCTGCCCATCATTATTCGCGTTTTGCAACAACAAAAAGCGTGTTTGACAGGTTGAGGTCAAAAAGAAGTGAGAAAAGGTGTAAAAACATCCGGACCACACCCACTTTCTTTAGCTTTCAGCTTTTCCGGAATGATTTGTTAAAAAAAATACACAGAAATAAATAAAGATTCTTATATTTACAGACCAAGAAAAAATCCTTTAAGATTAGGTTACCTGCTTTAATTTTTGAAAGTTTGCACTCATTAATAATACGATGTAGCAGGAAATTGTTTACTTTGTTATTTATTAAACAAATGAGAAGCGCAGATTAAAAAGTTGTTTTTGTTGTTGTTGCTGATATTGAGACCCGGAGTTAGTTATATGAATTACAGCTCATGAATAATCATAGATGGGTGCATTTTTACATGTCATTGGTCACGGACCTTGGATACTAGTGGGGACAGAACGAATCTACTCAGCTTTATCTGAGTTTTAATCGAGATAAATAGGGCGATGTAATTGGACGGTTTCCTCTTCCTCTTTTACTGCCCACAGTTTGTCAATGGTCCTCCTAAAATATTTTAAATACTCCCATTATTTGAAAATACTACACTCATAAACATCCATCCTTATCTGAGATTCGAAACGGAACATTTCAATGGGGAAACGATACCTGTTGGCAAACTCACTGAAAATTAGATTACAAAGCTGCGAACGAAATTTAATTTTATTATCGTGTTCATTTAAAATCATCAATAGATTGTAATTCTATCATTCTAAAATGTGAAATGTTCATTGTATTACTATCACTATTTTAAATGATAGTAAATTTTAAATTTTAAATGATAGTTCATTATTTTAAATGCTCATTATATTTATTTTGCTCCCGGTGCATAACCATATGATAACATCCTTCACAGTTGCAAACGAAGATACAGTTATTGCCTTCTCGTAAATATTAATAGCAGGCTGTTGCCGGTAGCATAAAATGAACAAATTAGCATATCTTTTGAATACTGTACATATAATATACTACATTCTTCCAACGCAATAAATTGGAGAAGGAAACGAAAAATTAGAAAACTGTGAGAGAAAATTACAACCCTTTCTTTTCTTTATAGTTTTCTTTGATTCTTTCTAGTATTGTAGTATTCTGCATTCCTAGCTCTGATTCTTTTAGCAATTCATTCTAGTAGTAAATTCTTCTTGTTGATATTATAAATCTCATCAAAAGAATCATCTGTCTTTCAGTATCGACATCAGTATTGTCTTATTAAATAAAATAAAATTAATTAGGATAAAAGGCATTGCATACAAAACTTGTTATCTAGAAAAGAAAAGATAATATAAAAAGCTGATTTTATTTACAGCTGCAAAGCTTTATGCACTAATAAAAAAGACATATGGTAACGCAACTGTTTTATAACAGTAAGACAGGCTCAATCGGTACAATTGCTTCAATAGAACTTGCGCTATCGATTAATGAATCTTCAAATCCGTCACAACATTTTTAAGTCGTATGACGTAACACTCGTTTGCACAAATCTTAGAAATAGCGTAACCTTACACACGCCTACAGTGCAATTCACCTTTCCTTGAGATGCTGAAGAGTTGCGTTAGTTGATCTGACTCCCGTAGTTTAACGAAGCAGCATGGAAATAAGTATAAAAATATAATTTATTCCACACAAAGAAGCATAGTTCGTGTGGGAAGCACTGTAGCAGTCTTTCTCCAACAGCGAACCCGCCAGAAAAGATTGTAACAGTGCTCCAGGCACGATAACATTTCTCTATTTGGAAAAGACTATTATACTTTTATGCCGAATGCTATCCCATGCTGCTTCATTAAAATACAGGAGTCAGATCAACTAACGCAATTCTTCATTGGTGACCCGGACGTGATCGCTACAATGATGACTCTCAGAATGTTCTCCAACTGAGAAAAAATGAGCTACGTCGCACATGCCGATGTTCTCTCAACCAAGTTCCGTCATGCGACCACGTATCCTTAAACACGTACACATACCGCAGTCACAACCCATCAACACAACGATGAATCTCATCAACGCACTGAGCTCACAACCTCGCCCACAGAGCACGCTCAATTCACAACGACTAATCGTATCTTCTCATATCGCATTAGAAATGCTTGGGAGGAGAGTGTGTAACTATTTCGAGAGCGAGTCAAATACCCGCAATACAAAGCAGTTCGAATGTCTGAATCTGTCGAACAGGAGCTCTTTTGCAACAGCGGTATGATATTTAACTTCTACATAACAGACCCGGAATCGAATCCCAAGGTCATTTAATCTTAAAACGCATGCGAAACTCATATGTTGCTTCACTTCTCATTGGTGCGAATAGATTGCGACACGAACAAGCAACTACATACCAAGTAGCACCAAGCGAGCACATCATCACGTGATATCTACAGTGTCATGCCATTTATCCTTCCATGACTTATTTAACACTTACAATAATCACGGTTAAAAATGACCAGCTAACGTCTTATTGTAATGTCCAGTTTAATAAACTGAGTTACAAACTGTTCAGCCTTTACTGTTTACTTACTGTTCAGGGGAAGACAAGCAATGTCATGTCGTATTTTCAGTAGATAGCACAGCTCTTGAGTTTACGACAATGCTGGAAAATGTAGTGTGAAATAATTATAATTGAAACAACATATACCACAGTTAATTTTATTCAGAAATAATATAATATTGTTACGAAAAATTCGGCGGTTGCGCCTGTATGTAAGCTTTCCGGCATAGCACTAGGGTTGCCATAAAATAGTGTATGGTAGGGTTGCCAGATTGGCGACTTTATCGCCCATTTGGCGACCAAATTGGCGATATCCCATGGTCCAATCGGGAAGCTTCTAGAATAACTTTCTGTCGAGATATTTCTCGAAACGTGTCGAACTTAAAGAAAAGCTATATAAACCCTTGCGTTTCTGAGGAGTAGTTGCAGAGTTGCGAGTTAGCTGCGAAGAGATTGTGATAGTTGCGAGCAGTGTGATTAGTTGTGAGAATAGCTGCTACGCGAGAGTTCTGTGAACGGAAAGCAATCGAGATAGTGCTTTGCCGTGAAGCTATCTTTACAGTATAGCTTGAAAGTGGATTGGTGATTGTTCCACGGTGTTTTATTATAAGTTTAGTGTTGCCGTGAAGCTACCTGTACAGTTACAGCCTGAAGCTGTGTTGCTGATTGTTTCAGCGTATTTATTGTAGATTTTCGACGCTTTTAAAGGTGATTTTGGAACTGTGCTGTAAATAGTGATTCCTGTAAATAAATTGTGCTTTTTATTGTTCTGCATCGTGTTTTCATCGGATACTCTCAAATCTACGAACCCGTATAAACGCAACAATATTGTATCGTTACGTTAATTTATGAGATTCATGCAGAACAACAGTGTGCACAAACATTTTGCCAAATTTAAACATTTCATAGAAGATTTATATTTGTTCTTACGGCAGAAAATTACAAAAGAGACTAATTATATAAGTATTCATATGTTTAAGACCACAAAGCTTAACTGTTAGGTTTCCTTGAAATGCTACAGATTTAAAAATTTTTTATGTAGCTTTAATTATAACTCATGTTTCAAATTAAAATTTCTTTTACTCCTTCTGAATTATGAATTTAAATTTAGAAACGCTAGAATAAACTGCAGGTGTCGATTAATATTAAAAACAGAGAAAGCACATTGATTAACGACAACGAAACTAAAGTGACATGATGGCAGAAATAATACAAGGACGAAGAACTTACACAAATAGATTTTAAATGAGCGTGAAGAAGCTTTCAAATGAATAAATTGCATGTTAATTAAAGCTAAGAAATATTACTCCACTCAACCGTAATAAATCATGTCTTCTAAAAGGCTATGAAGGCCCACCTACCAGATTCTATGGTGCATGCATTTGTTTGCACAGAGACTGAGATTCTGTAAAGAGATAGAAATTTTTAAATTACGTATTGAATTTATATATGTTGTTCTACATTCGACACAAGTCAACTACTAACGTTTATTCATACAAATAAGTTTGTACTAGTAAAAGCCTACGATTTTCATAGTTTTTAACATGAGGCCTTGCCATGTAAATTATCAACAGTTGATTGTTGATAAATGTTAAACGGGCAGTTTTTGTAGACGTACAATTTTCTGCAGAAAGATATATGCGCCTATTGGCCACCGTTATATTAAGAGGAGTTTTCTCACCTATGTAACAGTGTTATGTTTTCAAAGTAGGTATTGTCAAGAGAAATTGTTAAATTTTAAAATGTGTCACTTTATTTCGTTTTTCGGTTATCGAAAATGCCACTATATATATGTGTAATGAAAGCAAATTTTAGAAGTACTGATGTAGGAATACTGAGACGTAGAAGCGCAGCAATGTTGTTTGTGCAGAACGTAGATCCATACTGAAGAGGAAACTTGGCAGCCGAGGCAGATTAAATCTTGATTTTATTTCAATAAACATGTTGCGGCCACAAACAGCATGGCACATTGTTTGTGCCTATATCAAAAACATTTACCTTTTTGATACTGTTGCGATAGGAAGAAGCCACAGCGAAATTGTGTCCAAGCATCACACAGCGAGAAGCTAAAGTGGCCATTTATCCAATATGGAAGCTCATGAAGAGGAAGCTTTTGATTTAGGTTATAAAAGTTTCAGTTCTCAGAGTCAAGGTTCCCAATTAACAACGTCCTCAGAGTGCGCAAGTTTTGTGCCATAGATAAATCTAGAAATGAAGCAGTCCAGAAATGTTATTTTTAGAATAGAGAAACGAAATACCCAAATTAAAAATGAATTAAGAAGCTATTAATAAATTAAATTACAAAGCTTATTTATATATTTTTTATCTTACACATATATACATGAAATAATAAAAACAAATTTATTTTTTTTTGCAGGAATTCTGATTCGCAGAATGCTGAGATGCCGATTCACTCTGAATAAGAAATTTAGGCAAAGTAAATCTTCATTTTATTTTCAGTAAACATATTGCGGCACAAACAACTTGGCACATTATTTGCGCCTAACTCAAGAGGTTTACATTTTCAATAACTTTGCAGCAAGAGGAGAGCAGCAGACAGCACTTCAACTGGACCGAAGAGTAGCGAGCAAGGGCCTTATGTCCAGGCTGAAATCTTAATTCAGACTGAGTTAGTTTTGTTTTACAACGCATTTTGATTGGATAGTTAATACTTCTGTAAAGTTACTATTGGCTGCTTGAGTTTTTGTTCCATTTACAATTTACATCACAAGAATTATGCAAGAGTCATACGACGTGAATTAATCTAGAAATCATGCAGTGTAGAGAGAGAGGTTACTATTTTTAGAATTCAGAAGGGAAATTTACGTTGCTAATTTAATCTTTTACATATTCTTTATTTTTCTTATATATATATATATATATATATATGTGTGTGTGTGTGTGTGTGTGTGTGTGTGTGTGTGTGTGTGTGTGTGTGTGTGTGTGTGTGTGTATACAGAGAGAGAGAGAGAAATACATTTCTTATATTTAAAAAAATACCATAATCAAATTGAACACATGATAAAAATATACTTCCTCACTGGAAATATCCGTTTGTCTGTTGAGAAAACTGCTACATAGCTGTTTGGCGCATATATATTTTTCACGAGAAAGCTGTTTAGAAGCTGTTGTCCGTAACTGAAAATTCAGAACCTTTTGCACTTGAATAGTGATTCATAGCCTTCTCTGTAAAACAAAATTTAGCAAAAAAATATCTCCAAATCATTATGACCCCATCTTCCCGTTTAACAGTAGGCAAAACAGGTTTTTCGAATTCAGTTATTCGTTTGGTCTTCACCACTCGCACTTCTTCATCAGATCTTTCTCTCTGTGTTATACATACATGATTTTGATTCTTCTGAAAATATTACATTTTGCTTTATTTACCATAGATTTAGCTCTCTTTCTTATTTTCATCAACCATTTTTTTTGCCACCCGGTATTTTATCCATATGCGTTGATGAGTTTTTAGCACTTACTTTGCAACCTGCTTTTCTAATAAATTGCTAGCTTTTCATCACTAAGTCTTAGATTTATTCGATTTTGCGTAAGATAAACTTGCGATTCTTTGGCATTATTGACAATTGACAATTGAGAGCAGGATCCGGGTACTCGGGTGGCTTACACAGACTATTCAGGTATTGTCCGAATCTAGCAACTGTCCAGAACAACGCCCTCCCGGTGTTCCGTGAGGACCGCATCGGGAGTTTATTTCGAAACAGAAAGGGCTGGTTGCCATACAAGAGCTGGTTGCATCATACATAAAATATTTTGTTGATGCATAATTGATACACATCTTTATTATATGCTGCTTAATTGTCTGTTTGTCGCCGATAGTTTATTGGTTGTTTGTGTAACTGTACTAGCCAATGGGGTGAAGTTGCCACGGCATTCAAATAGTACATATACACTGATACCATACATGCAGTTATCACTGTTTTAATTAAATTATCCTGGTATTTAAGAACATTTAAATATTTTTAATTCATACAATTGGTGCTTATTATGCATTTAACTATATTTACATACGAATTACCTAGAAACTTTCAAACGTTGAGAAGTTAAAAGAGACGAAACCAACTAACGAGTTGTCGATAGTACATCTCATCAGGTAGGTTTACCCAAACTCCTATGCTAAATACCTTTTCGCGTAAAGAGTTTAAAATTTTACCCGATTTTATTGCGACATTGTATTTTAAACTGAATTTTCAGCTGAACGCAAATTGAGCGTGTCAGGGAAAACGTGAACATTCTTTTGCATTAGCAATCACGGGCTTAAAAACGATGGATAGATCTGCACAAGAAATGTGTACAAAGAGATCTTTGACATGTGAATTAAAATTTTATTATTTAAATCACTTTTATTTATTGAGCTAGCGGTGACTCTTAAGAAACGTACCACCAGTGATTTCCTTCATTGCACTCTACTTAAGCAATTAAGCAAGTAGAAGGGAAAACCCCGTGGGGCAGCAAGCAAAGGGGCGTCCTCACCGCCTGTCCTGGGTAATTCAGTTTGAATTAGCAGACACCTTTGCACAAATCGTTTTAATTACAATTTATAATATCTAGAACAGCGGTCATTTCGTATGACCGCCAGCCTTTCTAGTACTAGATAAACATACTGATTCATAATACTAGATAAACATACATGAGACATAATCTTACAACTGAATTGCTCCGTGCCATACATACAATTACTGATGCTGATTCATAATACAAAAGCATACATGACACATAATCATGATACTGAATTGTTCCGTGCCATACATGCAGTTACTGTCTTACAGAATTTCTAAATTACATACAAATATTGAATTATACAAATCAAGCTTAGTGTGTTGTGAGTGTGATCTGATCACTTTCGCGTAACTTGGCATGGCGTGTGTTAGTTCCCATTGCACAGTCAATTCCTAATGCCTCTAATTTTACCTTAATTTTGACTAGTTTGTTTATAAAAGCAGGTTGTTTGATCAAGAAACGTTTATATTGCGTCGCCTAATCTGGCAGATTTGCATGCAGCTGTTCTGTAAGGGATATGCAGTTAGATATTGTTCAGGGCTGCCTGTGTATCTGCATACGCAGTAATCTGTTGTAGTGATCTTCCTTCCCGATAATAAGTGGGGAAAGGCCCATGGCCAGTAACAAACCTGGTGATGTAAGAGGACGAGACTAGGCATTTTATTGAAACTTTGTGGTAGTAATTATGGGTGCGACTACCTTGGGGAATTGTGTCCCACTCATGCTGCACTGTTCATTTGCGGTAATCCCTGTTGCTTTCTTGAGATGGGACTTTGGTAGTTTGAGCTTTAGAGCTTGTATATTCAGGTTCTGTGCTCCTTCTTTGGCGAAACGGTCCGCCTCCTCATTTCTCTGGATTTCAGCATGCGCCTTTATCCAGGAAATGAGGATCTCCTTAAGTGAAGAGCCGTCTTTGAGCATCTGTTGTATTTATTTCGACATCCAGTTTAGTAAATCATATTGCTATATTCTTATTTTGAGTTTCGTATTTTGAGGAAAGAATCTCTTTACTTGCTCGAACAGATGAAACCATTTGTCGCCCGATTAAGAAATGGCCAGGTGTAAACGGCAAGGGTTTTGTTTGGATTACTGAAAACATAAGTAATTAGACTGGAGTTGGTATTTGTTTTAATGTCAATGAATTTGTTTCTAGAATTATTCTTAGAACTATCTTAATTAATCCCAAGAAGCGGTCCTGAAAGCCATTCCGCTAAGCCTCTCTTTTGACAATACATTTGCATTTGGCAGATAAGTTCTCAAACGACATTTGCACTTCTTCGTCTTTTATGAGTTTCTAAAGCAGGTTTAGCTTTAGATTTGACTTGTGGAATATCTTCATGTTGTCACTGTAGATTGTGCTGCAAATGTCTTTCCTTGTAAAAAAATTTGAAAGATTTGTAGAAATATCTGAGTGGTCAAGTGCCAAATGTATTACGCACAGGTCAAAACAGTACATAAGTCTTCTTTATATTGATCTTTAATGCATAACCATTCTAAATAATAGAGTCCAATCATTTGAAAGGGGTATGCTTTTGTTATTCTGTTAGCTGAAAATGGCGCACGAATCTGAGTCGCTGGTTTCGCGCGAAATTTCTGGCATGAAATGCATTTATGTACAACACTTTTAATTCTTTAGCTGTCTCTTGAAATCATACGTTGTCCCTAGGGTTGCCTAGTATTTCAGCTACACATCGGTGCTCAATTATTTCATGGCAATCCTTAATGATCAGATTAAACAAGTGACCAGAACTTGACAATCAACAGAATGGATAATAGGGAATAATTAGCATACTGAAGACGTCTTTCAGTTAAAATTGTCCACCTTCATCTAGAACAGTGTTAAACGATCTAACGATTGAATCTGCTGGTACTAACTTTCGTTTGATCAAACCTCCAAATATTCTTTAAAAATTCTTCATCTGCTCTTTTTAATCTTTCCATTCAAGTTCTTTTAGTATTAAGCAGCCATTTTTTCTATTGGATGGATTCTTTTCATTAGATGGATTTAGTAAAAAACCTCTCCAAATCATTATGACCCCATCTTCAAGTTTAACAGCAGGTTTTTCAAATTCAGTTATTCGTTAAGTCTTCACCACTCATACTTCTTCAACAGACGTTTCTTTTTCTCTCTTGCTTTCTCTCTTGCTTTCTCTCTCTCTCTCTCTGTGTGTGTATATGTATATATATATATATAATTTTGATTCGTCTGCAAATATTACATTTTGCTTTATTTAACATAGATTTGATTCTTTTCTTTTTCTTTCTTTTTTTTTCACTAATCATTTTTTCCAGCTGGCATTTTGTTCATATGCGTTGATGAGTTCCTTAACACTTTCCTTGTAAGCTGCTTTTCAAATCAGTTGCAAGCTTTTCATCCCTAAGCCTTAGATTTACTTGATTTTACGTAGGATAAAGTTGCGATTATTCTTTGGCATTAGTTTGAAATGAGGATCTGATTTTAAAATCATTTCAGCTGTATCACCAAGAGTTTCTTGTTTTGTTGTATCGAAGAGTTTCATGGGCCGGTTGAATAGTCATGATTAATGAACTGACCTAAACTCAACAACTGACTTGAGAAAATAGGATGACTTTCCATTTCTTCTGTATCCACTTTACTAAATCATCTTAGCATCATTTCAACCAATTTAATCAAGGGTACTATAAAATATTATTAGCAAGGGAGAAAAGCAACAAAGTTATAATTAACGCTGCTAGGAAAAAGAATATTTAGAAAGTTTGGAAAACGTTTACAATGAGGTGCCCCTTGATATTTTTGTCAGTTTTTATGACGCCAAGAATGTCGTCAAGAAGCAATGTTTCCACACTGAAAACGTGTGCTACAAAAACAATAAAGGTACTCAACTGCGGTTTTCTTGGCTACGCCCCATCGTCAGTGCCAGATTACTGCTGCAGATACGTAATGGAAATCAATCCTGTCCTGGAACTGATCCTCCTTCTTCTGATCCCGGAACTGGCGACGCCAAATAAACTTCTCAAAGTAAGAATACATAATGTAATCCAACGACTGCAGAAATACCGCCGTTACAAAACTCGCGTTTAATGCGTCCTTACATGCCCTCAATGCTATTGGTATGAGCACCAGTTTGGGTACTTTTCTTTTCTTTCTTTTTGCCATTCCTCGCTTTGAAATCGTTGAGTTTGTTAATAAAAAATTCTTTAATGTCTGGCAAAATATGAAATCTCTATATATATAAAGAAGAAAGTCTGTTGGTTTGTCCTCTAATAACTCAGTCACTATACAGCTATCGTCACCAAACTTTCTACAATTCATTTCTGGGTTCTGGAAAAGGTCGACGTCCAATTGTTTCGAAAAAAAAGTAGCTAAAATCAGAGATATTAATTAAAAACTCTGAAAAACGGTAATTTTCGTCCTCATTTTTCCGAGTGGCAACAGTCTTGCAAACTGGAGATGAAAATCTGCTTTATTTCGAAAGTTGTTGCCACTACTCGGTTTCAAAGCCTAGAGTTTGTTAATAAAAAATTTTTATGTTTTACGATGAAATAAAAATAGCATTGCCAAGCACTAAATACTTTATGCCCGATTCCAAAAATCCGTGGGAAACCATTTCGACTGCGTCCGAGTCTAATCAGCCAAGATATTATTTAAAAACTCCGAAAACATTAATTTTCGAAAGCATTTTTCTGAGTGGACACAGTCTTGCGCGTTAAAGATAAAAATGCTTTATTTCAAAAAGTGTTGCTACTGCTCGCTTTCAAATCGTAGAGTTTGTTATTGAAAAATTTGTAGGTTTTACAATATATATATATATAAGGAAGAATGTCTGCTTGTGTATTTGTTTGTTCGCGTTATTGATTTCTGATAAATTATGATCAATTTTTTGCCACATTTAATCGACTAAAATTGAATATAGGTGAAATATTGGATGGAGTTTGAGCTTTTAAGACCATTTGATTAGAAAGACGAAAATCATTAAAAACTGCATGCCATTGTTGCTGATATTATGCGAGAGAATTAGTTTATTTTTTTATCGAAATTTTTTATGTGGGCTCCATATCGCATGAGACTGAAAATTGTATGAGTATGAATCGTATTTTTTGCATCGCTATTAGAAAAGGATTACAGCGGTATCGTTCTCTCTATTGTTAGATGAATTATTCTCAGTCTAACGTAACTGCCATAATGTACTTCCGCTAGTAAATAATAAAACAAATTCCAAATCCCAAATTAGGGCTTCCAGGTGGCCATAATCGATGGAGGATTACGTCATTCAAAATTTTTCATAGTTTGATGGCTCAAGGTACCGTTGTTTTATCACAGTACGAGAAAGACACAAACATAGATGCACTTATGCAGATGCTTTATTGTTTAATTTCTGTAAATATAATACAGGTCTGTAATATTTGGTGGCAACAGTTTGAAAAGTGAATCAACGCAGAAAGTGAATCGACGCGAAATGCCAAAACGAAATCAATAGCCCTTCTGGGCTAACGCCCTTTGATCTTAAAA